>JAGFMF010011457.1:3746885-3827742 GCA_019455555.1 Galemys pyrenaicus | reverse complement strand
TCTTTCACTATCTGTGCTTTAGGTGTTGTACCTCCAAAGATGTCATTGATGTGTATGTCATGTAGGGTTTTGCCTACTTTTTCTTCTAGTAATTTGATGCTAGCTTTTAAACAGCAGCTGCCTCTGAAAAATCCATGAGTCCTCTATTTGAAGGTCATCCTGATCGTGGAGGAGGAGCCAAATCCAGAAACATCCAAGGACGAGGGAAAGCTCTTCAGCATTTGTGAGTATTCAGTGCATCTTCTGCTGCAATACTGTGATATCTCTACCTTATTCTAGCTCTCTAATCATTATTTTTTTTTTAAAGTTCACATTGTAATCTATCTGATCAAAACTTTCATTTCATGTTCACCTTCCCAACCTTGTTACAATACATATAAATTTTCCTAAAGGTAAATGAGCTCCCATGTATTTAATCACCTTTCCCTAAGCTTTTGCTCTCAAACTTAACTGGACATCTATATATGCTGCTTTCATATGCACTCATTTATTAAATAAGCAATGGCTGACCACTCATTTTTCCCAGAGCTCCAAGTCAATTGTTTCTAATATAGAACACATTTACTCCCCTTCTTCCAGATGCCATTTAGAAATTTGTTATCACAAATAGGGGTGGAGTCAGTACTACAGGAAAGAGACAAGAGATGCTGCTAAACATCCTATACCATGTCAGACAGTTCCTTTCTCCAACACAAAGGATAATCTAGGCCAAAGCATCTATAGGGTGTGGGGTAAGAAACTCCATTAAAAGAATACATAACATTGGGGCCTCCCCAGTGGCGCAGTAGGTTAAGCAACTCAGTATGAAGCTAACCATAGCCACTGCAGCATGAGTTCAATCCCTGCTGCTGGCCAGGGAGGGGACCCAAATGACACAGCAGACCTCTCCTGCCTTGCCCGCTGCACTCCTCAGCAGTGTGTGTTTTGGTCAATCTGCCTGTTCTGTTCCCCACTCTGTCTCTGGTGAATCTCTCACCCCCTGCACCTCTGACCTGTACCCCAGCTCTTGTATGCATAAATAAATAAATATTTTTTAAAAAAAGAATACACAACATTGCTTCCAAAAGGATCATAAAACCTGTTGTTTATACAAACTGGAAGAAAGTAAGGCAGGAAGGAGAATAGCCAACATAGTTTATTAACATATTACATCAAGACTTCAAATTTCCTTGATCTAGACATTATGTAAAATAAAGGATAGCATGATGGTTTACCTTAAAGAATTCCAGAAGATGAGTATTAGTGCTCCCAAGCTTTCAAGTAAGTCATGCCAAAGTTGGCATTCCTTATCAGCTGAAAGCAACTTCTTTTTCATTTCTTTATATTTACGGTTCTATATTATCAAAATTGCTTTTTTGAAATACTTTTGTTTTTCAAATATAACTTAACAAAGTGAGAGAAAGTATAAAATGCAAATGTTTACAAAATATTCAAGCAAACATTAGGTTTATCAATTATTCAGGTTAAATAAAAACTAAGCCAAAATAAACTAAGAAATCTCACTGTAGAACTGAAGCTATAATGGAGGAAGAACTAAGAGAGGGGACACAGTGGCTGTGATGAAGGATTTTAAGTACTTTTGTGGTGGTCATGGAAACATGTATCTGAATAAGGTTGAACCTATACCTGTAAATATGCCTAGTATAGTAAGCCAGTGTCACCTTGATAAAAATAATACAGTTTAAACAGCAAACAAAAATAAAAACATAGAAAATAGAACACTACTAGCATCTCAGAAGTTCTCTATACTTCTCTTCCTCCACCTGATCTACTATCTTCTCAAATGTAAGTATCATCAGTATTTAATGTTGTCATGCAATGCCACTTCATATAAAAAATAAAATTAATAGGTAACAAAAAATTAAAATAACAAAATTAGTAAACATCTTATATGTGAAGGACCTATCACTGTGAACTAAACTGAAGGAGAGGAGATCAGAGGAGGAATGCAATTCCCAGTGAAGACACTAAATAGGCAGTAATTACATGTAGACACTTGTTGAAGACGCTAAGTGCCACAGGAGGGGCCTATAGTACCCTCAGAATATATTAAGAGACAGAATATTTCCAGTGAAAGTCATAAGAAAATACCTCTGGAAAAAAGATTGCTTGTAGGATACAGAGAAACTGAACTACATTTTTCTATATTGAAAAGAACATGAATTTGTAGGCAAGACTTCTATAGTTTAAGACCAGCTCTAATACTACCATTTATACAACTTTGAATATGCCACTGAGATTTTATGAGTACCATGCAACTTAGGAAATATAGTACTTACCTAATAGAGATTGAAGTAAAGAAATGAAATAGCATGGGTTAAATTTCTAAAGCAATACCTAAGTTCTTAACAGCTATATAATATATATTATGCTGCAATGCCACTTCAATTATATATCTATATCTATATGTACATATATGTGTATATAACACACATATATTGAATTATTTTAGTGTGTAAATATATGAGGATATCCTCTTACCCCAGTAAATTATTTTGGGTAGACCTTATTTTTTTTTAATAATTTATTTATGCATTCAAGAACTGGGGTGTAGGCTAGAGGTGTGGGGCGGGGGTTGGGTGATGAGAGGATTCACCAGAGACAGAATGGAGAGCAGAACAGGCGATCGACTGAAACACACTGCCGAGGGCAGCAGCTAGCAAGACTGGAAAGGTCTGCTGTGCCAAGTCAGTAGACCCTGGCTAGGGATTGAACTCATGCTGCAGTGACTACAGATAGATTCATAGTGCTGTGACTTAACCTTTTTTGCCATCAGGGAGGTTCTAGACTTTTTTTTTTTTTAACGATTTATTTATTTATGCATATAAGCACTGGGGTACAGGCCAGAGGTGTGGGGGGGTGAGAGGATTCACCACAGAGAGCCAGGAGCAGAACAGGCAGATCAACTGAAGTACACTGCTGAGGGGAGCAGCAGGCGCAGCAGGAGAGGTCTGCCGTGCCATGTGGGTCCCCTCCCTGGCCAGCAGCAGGGATGGAACTTGTGCTGCAGTGGCTGCTGTTTGCTTCATAGTGTGTTGCTTAACCCACTGCACCACCAGGGAGGCCCCGAGGCTCTAGACTTTTTAATGAAAAAATTAACACATTATTATTATTCACCACTTAGCATGTACTTCTTACAGTGCTTGGTATTTCAAAATAAATTATATTATAGTTATTTTATTAACATTTTTTGGCATATAAGTCTATATATACACATTACCCTTGGTGTAGATAATAGTTATATTGTTAATTTTTGTTTAAATCATTCTGAAATTGCCTGTAGATTGCTAACTGGCTGATATTAAAGGAGTAAAATCTGAGATATAGTTCATGCCTTTATGAGGTATCTTCGACTAATGATTTATAAAATGCCTCTTATTTTGGCTCATATGAAAAAAAAAACATGATTGTTAGATACGTGTGAAAAAAAATTTCAAGGGTAAAAAACATTTATCATAACTTCATTAGGTATACCCTACATTTTAACTCACTTACAACTCTGAGGAAAAAATAATGTCCATTCTCAGTAGAGCTTTTGGATGAAAGGTATTCAACAGAATTGAAAAGGGGATTCAAAAGTGGTAAAAATAATTGAAACTTCATAAAGAGTTGTATAGATATCTAATCAGAAAAACAAACATGATTATTTAAAAAGTTGTTTACAATTGGAGCCAATAAATCTGAAGGAAGATGAAAGTCCTTTTAGGGAGAGAACTGTTCCTCTGGCTGGAAAAACACTTCATAGGTTGTTGGGCTAGAAAAGACTTGTGGTCTTTGATACAGACTTGCAAAGTCCAATTTAGAAAGTAAAAGCACTTTTAGTAAATAAAAGGATTGAAACCCACCCACAGGATGGGAGAAACATTTTGCAAATCACATATCTGATAAAGGACTTATATGTAATGCATTTACACATACATACATATACATTGATAAATTGATAAACTGATGGGAGATAGAACCTAAGGGATACTTCCAATAGATCATATGAAACAGATGAAAAGATATATACCATCATAGTTACAAGGAAAATACAAAAAAAAGCCATGGTCAAAAAAGTTTTGAAAAGAATGTTAGAAACTGGAGTATTCATATGCTACTGCTAGGAACAGGCACAGTCATTTTGAGAATCAGCCAGGCAATTTTCAGGACAGTTAAACACATAGTTACCATATGCGTTAGCAATTCTAAGTCTGGGTATAAATCCTGTCGAAATTAAAATGTGTGTCCCATAAAAACTTGCACACAAATGTTCATAGTCGCAATAATCAGTGTAGTCCAAAACTGTAAACAATTCAAATATCTATCAAGTAAGAAACTGATGATTATCATGCAGTATATACCCATACTATGCAATACTGTCCCACAATAAAATAAATGAAGTAATGATAAATGCCATACTATAAATGAAATTTTTATGTATGCTGAGTGAATGAAGCCAGTCACAAAGTTGAAGATATTATATTATTCCCTTTGTAAGAAATGTTCAAAGTAGGGAAACCTGTACAGAAATACAGATTAATGTTTTCGTGGCCATAGTCTGATGGTGGGCATTGGGAGGAGATGACTGAGGAGGACAGCACTTCTTTTGTGGGGGGGGGGGGTAATATAACTGATTTTGGTGATAGATGTACAACTACAAATACCCTGAAATACACTGAATCACACATTTTAAATTAGCAAATTGTATGACATGTGTATTATATGTCAATGAGATTGTTAAAAAGCAGATTTGTTAAATGTTTGAATTTCAGTAAAAACATATTTTCTAGAATATACTCTATAATTCATGCTACAATCTTAATGTTAAAATTTTTTAATTCAAAATTAAAATTATTAGAGAACCCTGTAGTCTAACAGGGAATCCTGCATTAAATAGGTAGGATAATTTTGAATAGAGAAAATTAGAATGTTTCCATAATCAAGTTGGAGAATTTGGGAGTTTATATCCCAAGATTAGAATCTTTAAAAGGATGTGAGATAAATTAATTAGGGAAAGAAGTTGTATTTGGTATTTGTTGCTAGTCCAAGTGTTGTTAAAATTTTTAAACCCAGGAATAAGGAATGTCCAATATACTTTGGAACTAGTGATATCTGACATTTAGCTGTATAATGCCTGGGCAATCATTTTCCTTTACCATTAAAAATACATGGTGATGTGTTCATACAACAGCTGTGGCTTATGGTGCTTGGAGGAATAAAGGAAAGGTGTGGCAGAATTTGTTTTTAGTAGAAGTAAATTCAATAGGCCTAGGGAGAGTTCAGAGGCAATTTGTAGGGAAAGAAAAACTGAGATGTGAAAAGCTAGGTACCTTGAAATAAAAGAGTTTTATAAAAACCATCCATTCAGAATCCCAGCAATACTAGATGAAAAAAAATGCTGAAGGGTTTTATTGTTGTTTGATTTTTGAGGAGAACCAGAATATTTAGAATATTCTATTCCATAGTATATAACTCCCATAATTTTATTCATTTAAAAAAATGGATCCCCTGATGACTACATGATAGGGCCCCATTTGGACTGGAATAACAGAAAGGCTTTATTTACATGGCCTCAACCATGTATTAATTTGACCAATGCACCCCATAATGGATGCCAACAGAAAGCCATTTTTTCTATATACTCAATACTTGTAGTATCCCTACTAGTTGCAGATTGCATAAATAACTTTGTGAGATTTGTAAGTGAATTAGATGATTCATCTTCTCAAAGATCTTACAGACTAATCTTGGATATAGAACATAACAACTACTTCCAAAGCACAGTGAAATTAATATACCACAACATTTATGTTAAACTGCTACTCATTACTATCTTAGTTTTAGGCGCAAAAATCTTCCTTCTCAAACTATTTTGTGCCCAACCCAACACACACACACACACGCATGCACACATACACACATGCAGTGATTTGTCACAATAGTGATATTTTGAAAAGATAGTTTTAGCTGTGGCTTTACTTCCTTTAAATTATTCATTGAACTAACCAGACTAAACAAAAACAAAGAGAACAACCCAGTCAAAAAATGGGCAAAAGAGCTAAAAAGGCAATTCTCCAAAGAGGACATGCAAATGGCCAACAGCCACATGAAAAAATGCTCAACTTCTCTTGTCATCAGAGAAATGCAAATCAAAACCACTATGAGATACCACCTCACCCCAGTGAGAATGGCACATATCAAAAAATGTAGCAACAACAAATGTTGGCGGGGATGTGGAGAAAAAGGAACTCTCTTACACTGCTGGTGGGAATGCAAGATGGTCCAACCATTATGGAAAGCACTATGGCGGTTCCTCAATCTACTAAGAATGGAACTTCCATAGGATCCAGCAATCCCACTCCTTAGGAAAATACCCAAAAGACACAAATACACTGATTCAAAAGAATACCTACCTGCACCCCTATGTTTATAGCAGCACTCTTTACAATAGGTAAGACCTGAAACAACCTAAATGCCCCAAAACAGATATGAGTGGTACATATACTTGATGGAATACTATTCAGCAATCAGAAATGAAAAACTAGATGCATTCATAGGAACATGGATGGAACTGGAAGGGATTATGCTTAGCGAAGTAAGTCAGAAGGCAAAAGAAAAATAGCAGATGGTTCCTCCCCTAGGAGGAATTTAAGGGAACCAAATAAGGATCAAGAAAAGGAATGAGAACAACAACAATAATAATAACAACAATAAAGTCACAGAAACCAAAAATGAGGACATAAGGACAAACTGGGGACACTTGGTTGGGAGGGGAGAGGGGAAGAGTTGAGGGCAGTCGGGAGCACAGGGGACTGAGGTGATGGTGCACTGGTGAGAAGGTGAGGGGAATACATGGGGATTACAACTGATGTCAAATATATGTAAATTAAAAACAAATTATATATAAAAAAATGAGAAACTAGGGACATTTATAGAAACATGGATGGAACTAGAAGGAATTATAGTCAGTGAAACAAGTCAGAAGGCAAGAAAAAAATATTGGATGGCTTCACTATTAGGAGGAATATGAAAGAACAGCAACAACAAAGAATAAGCTCAAGGAATTGGGCAATTATAACCAAAAGCAAACAAAAACTCAACAAGACCAAAAAGCCAAGATAAACCAGAGACAATGGGGGGAGGGGAAGGAGGGGAGGTCGAAAATGTGGATGAGGGCAGAAAGTGCACAAGGGACTGAAGTGATGGTGCATGGGTGGAATGGTGGTGAGTACTCCCTGGGGAATACAAATGCTGTCAAATGTAAGTAATAAACAAAAAAAAAGAAAGAAACTGAAAATAAATAAATAAATAATTTGTTGATTATGCAATGTTCATTGACTAAAGTCCTATTACTACACCATGGAGAGTTAATCCCTCCCTAGAGAGGTTTAATTCTACCTCACTAGTCTCAAATTTTGACTTTCTTGCCCATGTTTCTTAGGCTGCAGGAGGTACAACAGATTTTCCATATCAAACCAGAAACAATATTATTTCAAATAATATTTGAAAAGAAGGGACTATGTATTAAAGCAACTTTAGTATGTATTATTTATTTATTTATTTATAAATATTTATTTATTTATACATACAAGAGCTGGGGTACAGGCCAGAGTCCAGGGCAGTGAGAGGATTCACCAGAGACAGACTGAGGAGCAGAACAGGCAGACTGAAACACACAGCTAAGGGGAGTAGCGGGGCGTGGCAGGAGAAGTCTGCTGTGCCATGTGGGTCCCCTCCCTGGCCAGCAGCAGGGGTCAAATTCATACTGCAGTGGCTGCGGTTTGCTTCACAGTGTGCCACTTAACCCACTGTGCCACCGGGGAGGTCTAGTATGTATTTAACAACTTTTTTGTTCTTCAGAGCCCCTGAATGTGTTTTAATATAGAAAAAGGGGCCCCCAACAATAAAAGGTCATGCCAGGCTGGGTTCTGAGGAAGCTGTTGTGGAATATCCCTAGTAGAGGAATGGGCAAAGGAGTTTAAAGAAAAATAATGTTTTAAATAAATGTGATGATGACTACATTGCTATCAGGTAATTTCCTGCTTTCACTTGTATCCCATAATCCCCACATTGTTATCCTAAAAGCTATTACATTCAAAGTACTACATGTCGAAGTTCTGAGATTCTGGGGATTAGGGGCAGGATGAGGAAAAGATGGAATTTCACATCTGAATCAGTGTGGGGAAGAACAGTGCAATCACAGGATGACAATGCAACTCAAATTTAGAGGAAGCCAAAATACATAACGAGAAGTGACCTTGACACCATAACTCCCTTAAGAAATCTCAGAACACTTGAGGGTGCTTTGGATAATCAGAGACCATGGGACAGGAGCATTATTAAATCAAAAGGGCAGAGGAAATTGATGCATAAACTATGCCGATTATGCCCACAGTTTTAGAGTGCCTTGAGTTAGGACAGAATTGTTCCATAGGATTCCTATGAAAGTCACTGAGATCACACTGTAGCTGCACATGCCAGAAGTGAACATCTGGGGAAAAGCAATCGGATTACATTGATTCATAGGGGAGCACACATAATATCATTTCCCCTTGACCTCTGTTGAGCTAGCTTCATTATCAAATCTCTTGGTGTTATGAGAGGCATTAATTTCTGAACTGTTCAGGCTGGTATGTGGATTTTTAGTATCAGGTGTCATCTATTATACCTCACAATGGGATTTTTTGAACGTGAGCTTGCTGATAAAATCAAGGATCAATCCAACAAATGGGAAATTGTCCATTCAGACCAACCTCCCATCTACCTTTCTATGTAAAAACTTAATAACCCAGTCATCAGATGTCCTTGAAGATAAAAACCTCTACCAGTGTTAACTTGGTAAATTTCTTCCCATATCATAAAATAAATATAAGCCTAATCAAGAAAAATAATCCTTCCATTTGTAAATTCAGATAAATAATTATTAAAAGGAAAAAAGTAACTTTTAATGTTCATCACAGCAAACATTTACAAATGAATAATACATGTGTAGGGGCAGAAACATTTCTAATGCAAATACTTAATGAGTACTTTCTGGTGAAAATACAATAGCAGGTTATGATTTGATTACCACTGCTCACTAGAATGAAAATTCTATGTCTAGAAGAGGCAGGGATTTTGCCTCTTCTGTTCACTGACCAAACCAATAACCAGCTATTGACTCATTACTCTATCGGTCATTTCGATTTCAAAATCGATTTCTAAATCGGTCAATTTAGATTTCAAAGAACATGACTACAAAGTCAAAAGACATCACTTAAAAAAAAAAAAAGTCTGTTAATTTTTCCCTATGCGCCAAGTACATGTTTAGGTTCATTTTCCTTCATTTTACAGGCTAGAATTTAAGAAAAGAGTTCTAAGTTATAAGCATACTGAAGAGTAGAAATATAAATGTTGATCTTTCTTATCCCAGAGCCATACTCACAATCTTTATCTAATGTGCTGTTCCACACATAAACACAGATCTATTCCATGGTACAGAGTTGACTGGCAAAACAATAAAGTTCAAAAAAAAAAGGTTTAGAAGATTATAGTACAGGTTCCACATTTCCTGATTCAGATTGTGCTTATTAGGGAGAAGACAAAAATGTTTGCCAAGGAAACTGAGATCACTGACACCGTTGTCCCCGAGAAACTGAATAAGATCCTTCAGGCATGAGATAAGATGGGAACTAATTGTGCAGCCCAATTGAACTGCTACTTCGGATTGCTTCTGAAAACCACCGAAGGAGGGTGTCATTGTCACGATTAAGTTCAGTATCATTGATTCCCCTTACAACTACAACCACAACCTGGTCACATACATGAAGTCTGATGCACAGAAGTACCTAGATGGCATCAGTGAGCTGATGGACATCCTATTTGTTGGAAAGAACATTCCAAAGTTGAGAACTTTCATGATACTGACCATCCTCTGAGTCTCTGTGGTTACATTCTAACTCTGGAGGAACGAATAGATGAAGAATGTACCAAAACAGTGCCAAATACTGATCCTCATTCTGAAGAGGATGTGGAGCACCTGAAGCATGAGGCGCAGACGTGTGTCATCATTGAGCATGCATAGTGTTGCCTTGAGAAGACATCATTAAGCTCTGTCATATCTATTTGAGGTACATTTTCCACACCTACTACAAGTTTTATTGCAAAGCCATAGGTGGCATATCACAATGGCCCCCATCACCTGATATCTCAAAGTCTGAAAAAGATTAGGCAGAAAATAAAGGTTAGGACTCAGCTGTGTTGATGGAAAAACCATGCAAATATATCTTCCACACAAACCATTTTAGCACTTGTGCCATCCACTGCCCTATCTACCATCATGCTCTGCTCTCCTGTTGCTATCAGGAGCCCACAAACTCATGCTCAGGATCCACCTATAAGGCAACATTCAGCATGTGTAAATGTCATACAGATCCTGTACCACTACACCATGATGTAGCTGGATATTTGTGCCTCTGTCATTGCCCGATCAAAAATGTGCCCAGTACCCTGCTAGATAGCCAGTCAAGCAGCCGGGCCAAGGAGCTTCTGGAACATTTTCTGCTGCTCTGCAGCCTGAAGGAGTACAACCAGGAGCAAGAGAAGGCAGAGAAGCACCCATAAGTATCCATCCACTAATACTTCAACTAGGAGCTTCTGGAGGATATCTACCTGGTATCTGTCATGCTCCTCGAGATCCCCCATATAGTAAGCTGTGAGAGTGAAGTCCATCAGTGTATGCTCAGCAGGCAGGTTCATCAGCAACTACAGGAGGTCCAGCAATAGCCAGGGTTGGGTCCTCTGGAGTCAGTGAGGAAAAGTAAAATAATCACTAATGAGGAGTTGATGGCTTTCCCGGACCTGGCCTGCCTCTGACTAAAAAGCTGAACACCCTCTCTGGTAGAGATAAAAGTGGGTGTTTGAACAGAAAAAGGGTACCTGCAATGGCTTCTTCAGAGACTGGAAGGATAGGTATTGCAAAAACAAGGCTATATATGCAAAGTTGCTACAGCCAGTAGCAGGCTCTGGCAGCCCACTGAGTCCTAAGCCACATGCCAGTTATTAAAGGCCTACTTATAGATGACTTACAGAGAGAGAGACACACACACACAGACATTGCAGATAAAATATTATAAAGATTATATATTTCTAGACTAAATTCAGCAGTGACTACAGTAGCAGTTTACTTTAGGGATCACTAGCAATTAGAATAAGGCAGCATCCTCTGGACAATGTTTAAAATGAACACTTACAATCGGTTAAATTAAATGAATAATTATGATTAGTTTCCTTAAATAACAGAGTAAAAGTGTCGAGCTTACTTAACATACCTACTTTCCCCCCCTTATTTTTACATTTCACTCTCTACAATGACTCCACTGAAAAAATGCAAAGAAAGACAGAGTATGTGTTGAAACTGTTAGAATCTCATTAGCCCATATGGTGTCTATAAAAGGAAGAAATTTCCACGGAGACCTAAGAAGAATAATCGGACAAAATCACTCCAATGTGCTGTTGGAAGAATCTGTCAGTGTGATGATTCTGTGATAAAATCAAAGGCTTTTCTCCCAAATTAATTAGTAAGAAGCTCATTTGCATAGGAAGCATTGTAGATATCATGCGATTTTCAAAGAATCTAAAAATTCATTAAGAAATAAAATGGCCTAGAGAAAGGATTGCTTCATATATGCTTTATTGAAAATTTTATCCTCATTTGCATTTTTGTCTGTACAAGCAGAGTTTCTGTGATGAAGGCCTCCTGATTTTTAGCATTAAGTGGATTATGTCTGTCATGTATATTTTTCCTTTGAGATGACACTGCTCTCTTGGTCACCCTTACAAAAGCATTTGAAAATAACTTTAATCACTGACTAATGAGAAATGCTAAATATAGAAATAAAATGTGGATGGGAACTAGACTGAGCCAAAAAGGTAAAGAATTATTTTATTGCAAGGATAAATGAAGTTGATTGAAAAAGGAAAGGTTTATTGTTGGTTAAAGATTTCTTTTTTCATCAAAACTGAAAAATTCAAAAACCATTGTTATGTGGATTACTGTTACTTTTATTTGCAACCTCACTTTTTCCAATGATTCTAATAATTATTCCAATTACCCCATTTATTCATTTTCTATTTGAACGCACTCTGACTGTTAGCCTGTTACATGGATATTTGTTTATCTTGTGGCCAGAAGATGACTGATTTATCATTCTGATCACACTGAAAGAATTTTCTAATATTAAGATCATTTATAAGTCTGTATGATGTGCTTTGAAAGGTGTAAATCCTTACATAAACACTATAAAAAGCAGCTTGAGTGAGTCCTTTCCACTTATCACTCCTCATCCATCCTTGGTACTTTGTGAGACATGAGGGTCCAAAAGGAAAGGACCTGGGGTTCGCAAACAAGTCTAAGAGAAAGATGGTGAGGTAAGGTGGACCTTAAGAACCACAGAAGCCAACCGTTTTACTTCTCTTCAAAAGTGCAGGAAATAATGCATCTTAATTTGTTCAGCACTTAACCTAGACAAAAGTGTCTAATGTGAACAATCACACAAAAAGTTTATGGCTTGAATTCAAGTGAGTAGAGAAACTATGAAGGGGGTGATTGAGGATGCTATTTGCAGGTCTGTGCAAACCTTCTAGTCTACAAACTTTGAGAAACCTATACTTCTGGTCTTCCTAATATGTATTATATTTCACATTTTTTTTAAAAATGAGTTAACACTGGTTTGCAACACTGTATAAATTTGTGGAATGTAGTGTCACAACTCTACAAATCTATAATTCTACACCATGCCCACCAGCAAAGTCCAAATAACCTTCCACCAACATCCAACTGATACCTTTGTAATCATTTGTCCTATTTTCATGCCCTTCCTTTCTGGTAACCATCATTTTGTCATTAGAATACTAGGTTTTTTTTTTTTTTTCTTTCATCATTTTCTTTATATTCTGCATATGAATAAAACTATCTGGCATTTATCTTTCTCATTCTGACTTATTTTGCTTAGCATACTCATCTCACAGTCTATCTATGTTGTTACAAATGGCAAGATTTCATCCTTTTTTATAGATGAGCAGTACTCCATTGTGTATATAGCATATTTTCATTACCCAGTCATTCATCAAGGGACACTTAGGTTGTTTCCATGCCTTGACTATTATAAAGTGCCGCAATGAACACCTGGGTGCATATATCTTTTTGAACTAGTGCTTTCATATACTTCCCTAAGAAGTATTCTTTGCCATGACCTCACATATTCCTTGGGATTAGTTTACAGTGGTTTATAATTATTATTTTGGATACTGCTTGGCTCTATTTGGATTTTTGCTGTTTCATTGCTGGTGCATATTTTCAGAGTTTTAATGTTATTACAGTTGATTTTATGGTGATAATGTTTTAGTTTCCATCATTACATTTCCTTTTCAGCTTTCACTTTCAATTGATGTCCTTGATAACTGTGGTGTCAACAGGCTAAAATTAATTTGATTGGGTAAAGTTATAAATCAGTCATATCTGGTATACTTTCACTCCCTATAATTAATAGCCAATCTCAGATTCTAATCGTCACACCATGTGTGAAAACAATGTATTCCATGCTGGGTTTGCAGTTTATAACATGCTAACATTTTAATCTACTCTATTTGAATGAGAGTACATTCCCATAGGTTTTAGGAAATATTGATTTCTTGTGGGAAAATACTCACACTACTAAATGCACATGAAACCCCATAGGAAACCCAATTTAAACCTTAGAACATTTAATTACAAAGCCTTCTCTTTAATTGGTTTGCAAAATAACCTGTCGAGAAAATACTCCTTTAGAGGAATTATATTGGATAGGCAAAGTACTACATTTGACAGTATTTCTTTAGTAAACTTTTTATTAAAATGTGAGTTACCCTTATACTCTTGAATTTTAGTATTTTTGTCAGCAAATCGACAGAAAAATGTCTTAAAAAAAAATCCACATATCTCCCATCCAAGTACTAACCAGGCCCGACCCTGCTTAGCTTCGAGATCGAGCGAGATCGGTGCGTTCAGGGTGGTATGGCCGTAGACAAAAGAAAAAAAAAAAATCAACATTTCTATATGTATCTTTATTCTTTTAATTAGAGACTGATTTTTCTGCACACAGACATATAACACAAGGAAGGTGTCAAAGGCTTAGTTCCAAAATTTATGCATGAGGTCACAGCCCATTCTGGCCTGATTTAAGGTCGCAAGGAGACTCAGAACTGCTCTGGTCAGGACCGTATCTAACATGCCAGTGCCCTCCACCCTAACAGGTTTGGCAGAATGAGATATAGTACTCATGATCCATCCCACTGAAGCCCTGGCTACCTACGCCTTCACGGCATAGATGTTCTACTGATTAGGTGGATGCATATGACATCTATTGCTTCCACTTTGGAAGCACCAATCGTGTTGGACTTGGGACTTCATTCCTTTATTTCGCCCTTGTCAGAGTGATGCTGCATTTTCCAAAATCTCCTAGTCAGGGCCACATCTGCCTACAGTTTCCATTTGCTGTGGTCCTTCTCTCTCTCTATAGCACAGTTCAAATCAACCCATGCCCAGACGTTACCAACTCGCTCAGATTGGCACTTTGTACTGTTAACCCCATTACAAGGGAAGTGCTATCCCTACCAGTAAATTAGTTGTACAAGTCTAGGAATGGAGGTCCCAACTTAATCCTTGTTCCCCTATCAGCCGTCAGGGCCCAGCATGGCTTGAAGTCATTATACAAGGTTTTATGACAGCACATTGTTCCCTTTATTCTCTTTTTTCCTTAATAGGCTTGGGGCAGCAATGTTCTGAATGCAATTTCCACCTCATGATTACATTTTGACATGAACAGCAGTCCTTATGGCATATCTTACCTGTACTGCTGTGTGTAACTTTACTGATAATTTCAAAAAGGCAGTAAAATTGGTCAAGAGACTGTACCTCCTGAGAGGCTGGGTGAAAACCCTGGGGCATGATCATAGCTTGAATCATGAAAATTACTTCATTGGGATCAGACATTATTCAGTTAGGTAAAATAAACCATTACATACAATGTGAGATTTACCTAAGAATATACATATGAGTAAGTTGTTTATTCTTATTATACAGAATAGTTTAGAGAGTAACAAACATTTTTAGAGAACACTTCTTCAAATCTGTTCCCAAAACATACAACTTCTTTGGAGTTCTGAGGTTATTCCAGGGTTGACTTGTTCATAAGACAAGATATTAATTGATACCAGGGTTGAAAATAGAAAGGAAATAAGAACAAAGGAGGAGGGAGGGAGTGGGAGTCAGAGGGAGGGTTTTGGGTGGGGGGCAGGGAATGCAGTAAAAGCATGAATCTCAACTGGACAGAGAAAAGACCATGCACCAGTGTTTGTTTCTTTAAAGCCAAGGGATCACTTCTCTGCAAAATCACCAATGAACTATTGTGTCCACTAAGATTCTGTGACAGCAGGCAACAAAAATCTGTGCTGTCAGTTAGAAGCATAAAAGGAGCTGAGATTAGAAGAAACTGCTTGGAAAGAAGGAAATAAAAAGCTGGAGTCTCTCGTCTTTGAAAAGAGAAATTCAGGCAGTGCTGGGACATAGGCTATAAAATTTCTTGCACAATCTCTTAGTGATATGTATGAAGATAAATGGATTGCCATCCTTAGAGTGTAAAGAATATGATTGCAAAGAGAAAGTGGGGTTTTGCCCCAGCTTGAGTTTCTACCCACATCTTAGCCACAGAATATAGAGCATATAGACACTAGGTGGCCCCAAGGCTACTCCAAAGTGTGAGTGGGAAGGGAATCCTAAATATAGCAAAAAACAAAAGCCCTTTACCACTAGCTTTGCACCAGCTTTGCACCATGCTTCAGTCTTTGCATCATCCTGTCCCTTGAAATTTTCTTGTTTTATCCTTAGCCTTACCAAATTGGTAGTAGTATCTCTGTGTGTTTGCTAAGAGAAAAAGGCAACTAAGGAATGGCTTGCACAAATCTACAATCTAGCAAGTGGCAGCGGCCAAACTAGATTTTGGTTGGCTTTTGTCTTAATCTAATACAATCCCTTGCCTGAAACTCCATGATTTCCAATGTGAGGGGAAAATAAAACTCCTTGATTTTTTCTGTTCAGGTTGATGTGCAGTTGGTATTAACAATACAGTAATACCAGTGGTTAAAATATTAAAACACCTCCTAACCAGTTGATAAGTAGTCACAGGCTCTTTAGATACCATACAGTGGCCGAGTTAGACCTTTCCCATGTGTCTCAGGTCTCCCCATTGATCACTAATTAGAGAGTCTACCTCTGGTATTATCAGGGACTAATACTGCTGCTGATTATGACTGACATCCTTTCTGATGCCTGTCAGCTGCTTTCAGCTTCATACTAAAATATTTTGAGTATCACTGTGTTTCTAGTTAAGTCTCTGGGAAGACAGTAGGATTTAAATAATGGGATCCATTTTAGATTCCAAAATTATCTGTGCAATATTTAAAATAAAAAAAAGGTTATTACTTTTACTATGGTCTTAAAGGAAAGAAAAAAACCTAATAAAAGCTATTTACTTCTTGGCCCACAAAGTCTGTGCTTCATTGAATTTTCCACTTAGGTGCCCTTCCTTACCTAGCATTCTTCCTAATTTATTAGAAACATTAATCTAGAGGGACTATGTGTCTACACCATAGTTAAAAAAAAAAAGTGTGATGTGCTATATGGTGGCATGGAATTATCCTTTACTCATTAGCCAGGTTCCAGGAGAGTCTATAAGAGCCACTCACCAAGAAGACTATAAATCACAGGAAGAGGTTTTCCAGCCAACTCCAAGATACTGTACTTTGTTATCTTCCGAAACATGATGGTGCTTACTTTGTATTCTAGCTCCACTTTTCCATGTAATAATATATTCATTTAAATGCAGATTTTGTTATTCTGCTTACCATCATCAGTCTATCAGACAAACACCTGTGGGGAAGTATAAATTAACCTATCTCTGTACATTAGTGGGAAACACTAAGCTTGCCACAATTATCAATTTGCCCTCAGGGTCACCTTTTTTATCTTTCATGCATTAAGAATCCTGTTCAGAATCTCACTATCATGCCTTGCCATCCAAAGTGCTGTGCCTCTCATTAATAGGACAACTTGGCTATGTCACAGCATGAGAAACTCATCCATATACCCAGGGAAAAATGTCGTGCTGGGGAAAAGGACAATTTACAGATGTGCTGATATCAGTGTGATACATCACTATGTCTCTTACTGCTCTTTCTGGAAAACTGGCAACAGCTCTTCCCCATAAAAGCACATTTAGCCTAGGAACCCAAGGCAGGGCTCATTGAGAACCTCATTTGAAGTCTTCTGGCTGGTTGTTCATAGCGGGCACAGAGTGGGAAATTAGACTTTTCTGAAAAGTGAACCATGGAAATCCAAGATAAAAGCAGCATTCAATCGTGTCTCATACAGTACAGATATCTGCCAGTCTTTATTCTGTGTTTACAAACAATCTTTTAGTCCACATTTATAGTAAATTGGGAGGTATGGAAACAGTTTCTCCATTTAACAGGAAATTCAGAAATTACATTACTCACAGCTGTGGAACATGTTGTGCAGTTCCTCTAAACTATTCCCCAATTCACTAGTTCAAAGCAATTATGTCTGACAAGACAGTAAAGTTTGACAACATGCAAATAAAAGCATTGGTTCCATTAACTATTGCTGTGTGTTGTCTCTGAAGAGAGTACTTGGACTGGGGTTGCAGAAGTCCTAGAAGTTCAATATTCAGCTTCAAGAACTAAGTATAGCAAAATAGCTTTCCTGAACCCTCAAAACAGGCTTAGGTACGCTTCATGGCCTGTCTCAAATGTTCTCTATTCTTCTGTTATACTTTCAAGCCTGAAAATTATTTGTCTTCAAATTGCCTTTCTGGATATACTGAGGATCTCAGGAAAGCTATTGTCACACCATTTTATTTCTCCAAATCCCCACAATTATCATAATGTATGTCATTTAATAAATAAGTTGAATGAGCAGTAAATATCTAAGTTGGTCATGGCTATGGAAACTGACTATGATACAAATACCTTGACCTTCTGGGTATATCTCCACCAGCACAGTATGCATTAGATGCTATATAGCTTCATAGAACTAACTTTTCCACACTCTTTTGGCTCTGAATCCTGTGTAGGGAGTCACCTGAATGTTTTTTTGGTATTCATCCTAGGTTTTCTGCAGAGGGAGAGTATGTAGGCAAGCTAGCATAAATATGTCCTTTCCTTGGAAGTTTCACTTCTCAACGAAATATCAGTATAGTTTGTTATTCACATGCCCTTTAAGTCTCTGAAGATTATGCAGTTTGTTCGCTGGAATTAGAGTTCTGTTATATGATAACATTATGAACTTTCAAAGAAGAGACCCAGGCTGGGAATGTGGTGACCTACTATCATATCAGAGACTGAGATTCACCAAGTGTTCCTATAATGGGTTCTCTGCCATATTATGTGTAAGCAGAAAGTGGCTCATTCAAAGAATGAAACATACCTAGAAAATCACAAGCAAAACAGTATTAGAAACCTTACAGAATTTTCAGAGAAAGGAGTTGGTGGATGGTTTTGTGCAAAAAAATAATAATGGTTAGAGAGCTTGGTCTCATTTGCAGTCTCTTTCATTAAAACAGTCATATGTCTTAAGATCAGTTGGGTTTAACAGACTCCTCCCACTTAAATTCTCTTATAATAAACTCCCTTTTCTCAGAAGATTCTACTGACTAGATTATCCTAAGACCTATAAGCTAAAGATTGAGCCCAAGTGGGTCTATTGGTCTGGTTCATTCATTATTCATCTTGGTTATGTCTCTTGAATTCATGTCTTCATCCTCTGCTTTATATGAGGAAACAGTTACACAATTTACATATTGAAATCATCTATTCTGTTCAGTTTTACTTATATATAGCTAAGAACATCATTTTCAAAAACAAGCAGGAAATAGAGATGCTTCCTGATTCATTTCCAGACTTTTTTTTCCTAGTAGGAATAGGTAAATTACAAAACAAAACTTTTATCTCCATTGAGACAAGAAGCACTTTTTAATAACTCCAGATATATCCATATAATCATTTAGTCATATATTCTTCACAACATATCAAGCAAATCAAATAGGAAGACAAAAAAAAAGCAAAAACCTGGAACAGAATTATATTTTATATAGGCTAGATATTTAAATAGTTATATTTCAAAGAATAAGCCTGGAATTGTCTAATTTAGAGGGTCTGAAATGAAATCCCAGAGGAAAACCACTTCTTTGCAGATAGTAATATAATAATGAAATATATGAAGTTTTATATATTTACAAAGTCATTTCAAAAATTACTTTAATTGTATGAATAAGGCAGATATTATTGTCTCATTAAGTGTGGAAAATGAGGCACAAAAGAAATTTATGTTTTCTCCTAAGTCACTCATTAAAAAGTGCTCCTGTTAAAATAAAAATATATAATTACTTCTTAACATAAAGTTTTCATTGAAATATAAAGAACTCAAATTATAAAAGTCAATGAACATTCAGTCAACTCCTTTTTATTTCTGTACCTAGCACTTAAGGGTATAAAAAGAAGAAAGCACTTTGTGTCTACAATAAAGACTTTTACAATTTAGGAGTAGGACAACATAAACATCTAGGGAACCTGAAAAATTGTGCTGCTAAATTGATTTTTTTCATGACTCTGGATGTATCTGAACAAGTGAAGGACATTACTAACCTGAATAGGTTTATGCAAGCCTTTCAGCCAGTCATCAATGCTTATTACAAGAGAAACAGGATTCTAGCATGAGGCTTTTAGACTACTACTAAAATGGGAGGAAATAAATTGAAGAAATCAACCAAAAGTATGTCAATTCCTGCCAAGATATATTTTGATACAGTTTCCCCCGTATCACTCAAATAAAATATTTCTACCTGTCTTTTAAGACATTTGATCTCTTCAAATGTCATTCTTTCATTTTCTCATTCAGTCCTTCAGCAATCATAGCTGCGTGGCCTCTCATGTACAGACACTGATACATGGATTATAAATATAGTAGTGAACAAGAGCGATGCAATCCCTGTCCTCATCAAGCTCACGGTTTGATGGGGAAAGAAAGATAAAACACAGAATACAATGGAAGACTATCATCTACAGGAGAAAAACAAAGTTGGGAACACAGCTTAGTCCCATTATAGTGGCTGAAGAACTGTTTTGTTTTTTAATATGGTCAACAAAGGATGGGTGAAAAAGTCATCATTTGAACAAAGGTCCTAGTTAATTTATAAACCCAATCTTCTACATATAAACTTGCATCATACTCCCTTGTTACGCCTTAGCAAATAACCATCTTCCATTTTTATACCCATGACTCTTTTGTCATCTTACTATGCCTCTTGCTGCTATCCTAGTTAAAAAATCCTCTCATCTTTCTTGAGGTACAAACCTCATGTTGTTAACAACTGTTAACAAATAGGATGGGTCCACTTACATATGTGGTACAAAAGTTCAAAGAAGACCAATGGATGAGACAATTTTTCCCACCTAAGGCAGCATAATGATCATTTGGAACAGACACAGACTTCAGTGCTGTTTCCTCCTTATTGCCAAGGGACAAACAGTTGCAAGACTCACCAAAAGGATTTCTAGCAGATTACATGCACATTATAAAGTATTAGCTACGGTTTGCATGCACAAACTGAACTGAAACTGCTGAAATAATTCAAGCAATAAAAGGCAGGGGAAGTTAACATGGAGGGAAATGTATGTATTCACTGATCATTAAAAAGATAGATTCAGGTGAACTTTCAAGTACATGCAGTGGAGATGTTGAGGAAGAGAGGTTTAAAAATGGATACTATCCTTATGTATAAGACCAGTATGGCTCAGCTGAATTCCTAGATCACTGCAACTCTTACTTGGGTTGGTGACCGAGAAATTCACCCTTGAGGAAACTAGTAATTTATTTGCTAGACTAGTAACTAATAAATTATTTGCTAGAGTGGTAGTCGTCATTGTGAGCATAATTAGAAACTTCAAGGATTCAGTTGACCTACTACATTCCTCCCCTATTTCCAAGGTCTAGTTTGCACCCCTACTTACCTAAGAAGCCCACACAGCTCTAACAATTGACTCTCTTATCCTTCTCCAGAACTTACTGCTAAATTTTAGCCTGTATTTATATATAGTTTTCAAAGTAACTTTTCTGTTTTATACTCATAATGTAGGTATCTTGCGATCAGAGCTTGTTGTGCAAACTATTTTCTATTATTTACTTAATTTTCACAAGAATCCTTTGTTAGATTATAACCAATTCCCAGAGGTAAAACTGAGACTTAGCTTATATATTATGGAAGTAAGAACTTTAATGGAGATTTGTAAAATACCAAAAATCTATATTTTCACCATATATAAAATCCTCAAATAAAATCTAATTAAACTCCCATGAACCAATTTATCACTCTAAGTGCCCAATAAATTTTCTGAATATGTTACAAACCCATCGCATCCTTAAGTATAATAAGAAAATGGGAATAATGGGTCATTTCTACTCTACTATTTCTTGCTTAGATAACTTGGAGGAGACAATTATATATAAGAAAACAATGCTCACACAAATTAATCAATTCATATTCTTTCTTAAAATCATCTGTAAAATGATAATCTCTAAAGAGCAAGGCAAGATCAAGAACATGTGAAGAAATGAAGGAGCAGATTGCTAATTATCATTTTTATTATCTTCTAGGAACGAAAGGAAGGTTTGTCTGTAATTGCTTTGGTAGGCAGTCAGAGCAAATGAACCTGAAAAAAAGCAATATTCCTTCTCCAAGATTGTTCGATGCCTCAATTTTCCCTTTGAAAATATCAGCAAAGCTTCTTTTTAACTCTTTGCAAAAACAAAATCAAGCTGAATTATGGTTTAACAGTGTAGGGAGTCCACAATGTTATCTTTTAACCTCAAATAGTAGGGGATTTGCCTAAAAATGGAGTTATTTTTCCAATTGAATTCAGCATCTAGTTATATGACTGGAGTATAAGGGATCTATTCATATGTTATTTCATTTAATCATTACTAGGCCAGACCTATGTCTCAGAAAATTTTTCTTTTTCCCTCATAACACTGGTGTCCATTGGCATTTCCATTTCAAGTGGGCTTTTTCTCCCTTCTAATTACCATCTTTCTATATCTGCTGGGCAATGGGCTACCTTCATCAATCAAGCTTTCTTAGTGATGCTATAGAGTCTCATCTTAAGAGTCTTGAAGTTGCCCAAACTGAATGGTAGTCCATGGAATGGACTATATTTGCTTTATGGCACAATATTCTGTGAGCCTCTTGCACTCAGTATCTAACAGATTTTTACTAAAAGATGCTTTTTTTAAGTTGTTATTTGCATCTTTTTCACAAGAACCCAAGCTCTGCCTTATGGATACCTGGGCTGAGATAATTTTGAGTGAATGGCAGCAAGCAACTCTACAAAACATTACCCTTCATTGGGAACAAAGGCTTGATCCTAAACCAAAACTATATGAGAAAATCTCTCCTAGTAAACCCCATACTGTTTTGCTTCTAAATTCTTTCAGTCCAGAAGGTTTACATCCCAGTGATGAAAGTGTCACTGAGTTTCCTAGGTAAAGAGTACTTTTAAAGTCCTAAAATCTGTTCACTCGCCAATAGTAAATCCCCATTATAATGCCACTCCTAAATGTTCACTTCATTTATGATGAAGACATACAGTAATTGTTACAAGGTAGAAGGTATTTATTTTGAGTGAAGATACACCTCCACTACTACATACTGCTCCTGCACATACATTTACAGCAAGGGTGTAATGAAAGATGTTGTCTTTTTATCTCAATTTGTCTTAGCACAACAATCAGGATTTTGTCACCAAAAAGAAAAATCAATGCAAAGTGAGAAAAAGAATCACTCTTATTTTATTTCTGCTTAATGGATTTTTAAACTAATTCTGTCCAAGGGTTCACAATGGTAATCATAGTGAAATATTAATGCTCTTATAAAAGATTATTATTTTGATTTTTCTGTATGTTTATTTTGTCTTTTAAAGATTGAGAAGTGTTAAAAAGGGATATTCCAATTGAGTTAATTTAAAACTCAAATTAGCTTTATTAAGCAAATGATTCATATATTGGTCAGCAATCCACCTAGCAAGTTGAAAGGAACTGAAATATCACACAAAATGAAAAGAAAGGTTTTATAGACAGAAAGGGGATCTGACTGGGGCATTAGTAAAAAAAAAAAAAAAAAAAAAAGAATTATTTCAGCAAACTCACCTGACAGAAGAGGGTGGTATCATGTGGATTAATTATATCATCTGAGCCACTAAAGGAGACCAGGAAATTCCTGATTAAAATTTATACTTTTAGGGGCCTCCCTGGTGGCGCAGGGGGTTAAGCAACACACTATGAAGCAAACCGCAGGCACTGCAGCATGAATTTGATCCCTGCCTCCTGCCAGGAAGGGGACCCACATGGTGCAGCAGACCTCTCCTGCCTCGCCCACTGCTGCCCTCAGCAGTGTTTCAGTCTGCCTGTTCTGCTCCCTACTCTGTCTGGTGAATACTCTCACCAGAATGGACTCTGACCTGTACCCCAGCTCTTGTATGCAAAAATAAATAAATCTTTTAAAAAATTATACTTTTAGGAAATACTGAAACTTCAATCAGTTTAGGAATTAACTCTTGCTGGGTCAGACAGGAACAGCTTCACTTTGATCCCCCCTTTTTTTTTCAATAGAAGAATAATATAATCACATACAATTATATATAAAATTTGATAGGAAGGATGGGGATATTAAACTTGCATTTAAAGAAAAGTATTTGCCCCACTAGCGAAAAACAGCACTATGGATATGATATTGATTCAACAGAATTTGGGAAAAGTCTCTTGGCTTTACTGAAAATGACTAGTAGCCTGATCCGTAAGAGACAAACTGCAACATTTAATCAGAGCCTCAGCAAAAAAAAAAAAAAAATTCTTAGTAGACTCATTCACAAAAATTCAGATCTTAAATATAAAAATCAATGCACCCTATTTGATATACTATCTGGCATCACATATCTCTAACTTTACTTTTGAAAATCTATCCTAAGTAAATAAAATGAAATAGAAAAGTAACTGATACACAAAACATGTAATGCCTGTTTAGAGTGGAATATATGAAATTAACCTAAATATTGAAATTGAAAAAAGTTTCAGTAATAGTTATTTGATCTTTGGTAATTAATGTTATACATCTGCAAAAGTGGTCATTTACAATGAGGTCATGGTAATATAGGTAAAGAAAATTAATCATGATAGAAATATGTGAATGATATACTCACAAGTATGTTAAATAAATACCAATAATGATAACAAAGATCAAAGAAAATATACAATTACGCTACTAGAGAGTGCTGGAGATGTATGTGATAGCCTCCTAATTCTTATTTTCGAAATGAATATGATTAACTTTTAAATGTTAAGGGAAAGATACCTTACATAAAGAACTACTGACTCTGTCAGAAATAGAATATCAGCTCACATCCAAAACAGCTGTGCAGGTTACAGTGGTATTATTACCAGGTTTATGAAATATGAATGTTGATCTCGTCCCTTGCCATGTACTGACAATTGAGTGGTGTTTACTGGAGCCAACTACATTTTCTCTTACTTTAATTCTCCAAACTTTATCAATAATACAATTTCTTAAATTTAAAATCATTTGGGAAATCAGTCTAATTCTTTTTTTTCTTTTAATTTTTTTTAATTTATGCGTACAAGAGCTGGGGTACAGGCCAGAGGCGTGGGAGGTGAGACTCACCAGAGACAGAATGGGGAGCAGAACAGGAAGATGGACTGAAGTACACTACTGAGGGGAGCAGCGGACGAGTCAGGAGAGGTCTGCTGTACCATGTGGGTACCCTCCCTTGCCAGGGGCACGGATCGAACTCGTGCTGCAATGGCTGTGGTTTGCTTCATAATGTGTTGCTTAACCCACTGTGCCACCAGGGAGGCCCATTAGTCTACTTCTTAAAGTAACATTTTCTTCTTTTGTCTTAAATAACTCTGAATACATTATAAAAACTGTATATATAGGGGCCTCCCTGGTGGCACAGTGGTTTAAGCAATGCACTATGAAGCAAACCACAGCCACTGCAGCATGAGTTCGATCCCTACCCCCGGCCAGGGAGGGGACCCACGTGGCATGGCAGTCCTCTCCTGCCTCGCCCACTGCTCTCCTCAGCAGTGTGCTTTGGTCGATCTGCCTGTTCTGCTCCCTGCTCTGTCTGGTGAATCCTCTCACCCCCCATACTGTACCCCAGTTCTTGTATGCATAAATAAATAAATCTTTAAAAAAAATTGTATATATAATGCTGATGTCAACATTTTGTCCAAGAGGACATCTTGTCAGGGAGACCAAATCTAAGTCTGTATTCTAAGTAGCGCTTAAGTTCTTTTGAAATTCACTAAATGTAAATTGTAATGAAGAAGGGACACAAAATCTTATCAACTGTTCTTCAAAATAGACCCACTTTTTTAAAAAATAGATTTGTTTTTATATTTATAAGAGCTCGGGTGTAGGGCAGAGGTGCAGGGAGAGGGGCTAAGGGTTGGTGAGAAGATTCACCAGAGACAGAGTGGGAAGCAGAACAAGAGGATCTACAGAAATACACTGCTGAAAGGAGCAACAGAAGAGACAGGAGAGGTCTGTTGTGCTATGTGTGTCACCTCCCTGCCTGGGGATTGATGTTATGTGGCTGGCAATAGCTTGATAGTGCTGAGATCTTTCACCCCTTTGCCACCAGGGAAGCCCCTAGTCCTGCATTATTTAGGCAAGAACTCACTGAGGTTATTTTTATTCCCACATCCTAGGAAAGGAAGGGACTGGACTCTATTGTGTTTCATCTTGCTGTTATAGAATTCATCTCCTTAATAGGGAGAGAAGCAGTACATAAACATGTGCTGTTTATTCCACCCCACTTGGATTATAAATTCCAGTATGCTATGAACCAGACTTCATGAGAGAGGAGGTACTGGGAAACAGGGGTCAAATTAAGCATCCATGCTTGGCTAATAATTGAACACATGACCTCTCTCTTGCTTCTGCAGCCCAATTGCACTCCGGTAATTCTGGAAAGGAGACATGGATGACCATATGGAAGACAAGCATATAGAAGCTCTTGAAAGAGACAAATGGGTGACAGACACATGGCAGGGTATCTTTGGCAGCCATTGTCTTGCTTTGTATTTTTTGCATCTATCTTTCTGTCCCATACCTGTCTAACCCCTTTCTTTGTTCTGCACCAGAAGGTACCAAAGACTTGAGGCAAGCTTTCAGACCTCAGTGGCTCCTAATCAACCCAGTTTGACTAGGCATTTGCTCATACAGGGATGGGTAATTTTCAAGTTTTATTGGTAAACAATTATTAGGACTATCAATTCTCTTCTCTACGCACATTAATTCTATTAAAGACATTTTATACTAAGAGTCTTTTCTTCTTTGCATTTCTGTACATTGTGGCTATATCTCTTTCTAAGCATTCCTTAGCAGTTTGGGGTTCTGGGTACCCCTCAGTCACATGATAACATTCCCCTCTGGGTTGAAACAATGCCACATATAAAGGTAGTCATAGAATGGATTTCCAAGCAAGCTGGAGATGCTTAAACATTGAGTCACCAAATTGCTTGTAGGTCATTCAAAAAATTTTTACATGTTTTGAATTTTTAATTTTAGTGAATACCCATCAACTTGTGGAATACATATATGTGTCCCACAAAATTTTGATCAAACACAGGTCACGGCCAACGTTTTCAGATTATTCTTCATAGCACTTGGAGGGGAAAGCAAATTTCTTCTTAAGTTGACTTTTGACAAGTAAAACTAGTTGGAGGAAAATGCAGAAGAGAAGAGCAAAAGAAAAATAAAGGAAAGGAAAGTAATGTAAGACAGAAAAGGATCGAGTATGACAAAATGTTCACTGCTGATCCTTCATGACTAAGATTAAAATCAAATATTGGTATTTTTTCAGTAGGCTAAACCTAGCCCTTGTGATTTTTTTGTGGCCCAGGAGAGTCAACTCAGGGACTGTGGAAGTAGCAATGCCTCTGTAACTTTTCAAACCTCAAATTAAAAAAGAACAGGGGTTAGTCCATCACTATTTCTGCTATGTCTATAATAATCAACAGATCCTTACTTGCTAAATTTTCAGATAATTATGCTATTTGGGATCATCTGAAACAATTCACAAAATTTCAGTTTCAAAAATTATGAAGAAACTTAAAGCTTGATTTTAATATCAACCATCACAGAAACAATGAAAAAGTGGAGACTAAAATGCTAGTTCAATTTCTTCATTTACAGATGGAAAACGGAGGTCAGAAAGGAGAAATGGCATACCTGGATGGTGGATTTAGAGGCAAAATGGATAGTGATACTTTTTACATATGATACATGTATGCATGAGATATTTATAGAAATATCACAATTTTTAATGTTAAGGAAAAAATAAAAATATTTTAATAATTGTATCTGATTCTCTCATACACATGTATTTACACACACACACACATAAACGACCATAGCAGAAGAAAATTTAAGTTTATCATACTTTCTATTATTTCAAAATTTTATAACAGAAGTATTGGAGAGACCATTTTTGGATTTTCTTACTTATATGTGTCTTTGTTCTCATTTCATTACTTGTACCTTATGCAGAGGAGAGGTAGAAGTCAGCAGAAGATATAAAACTAATTTTCTTCTCTATTTAGAAATATAAACTTCAGGTGCTTTCTCATATACTATTTCCCATTTCTCATATCCCATAGTTACATTTAGCATTTTATTTCAAAGACTACACTTGAATTCAGAGAATCCTGAAATGACAATAATCCAATGCCATGGAATGACACCTAAATAATACAGGAATGCTTTTTAGTGGGGAAGAAATTACTGCTGTCTGAAACTGACTACAAGGTTCAATTTAGCTATACATGGATTCTGGGATTAAATTGGGATTAAACTGACAAAGGGGGTCAATCATATCTATGACACCGGAAGGTGAACCCTGATGCTTAACGTTTGAGAGATCACTGACCTTTTTGGTAAATTGCAATGGATACTGTTCTCAAATAAAGGTCTTTCTATTAATGTTTACATATAATTTCAGACCTTTATGGGGCTAAATAACAAGACTATTTGTTTTATGGTTCATCTGCTCAATTAGACAAATTGTGAATGTATATATTCACTTTCCCTTTGTGAGCCTCAATTTCTCTATCTGCAAACTCTACAAGAATGGCGTTGGTACTATCTATGATTATTTCAAGCTCCAAAATATTTTCAGTCTCTACCCTATCTAACTTGAAATAAAATTATATATAACCACTGTAAGTCTAGTGGGAAATCCACTAGAGGTTCATGAACATTAGATGGTTTAAGACATTAGATGGGCTAAAGTTTCTTGGAGGTTCATGATGACAGTACTAATTATGTTGATGATTTTTAAAAAATCACCACTGAATCTTACTTAACTCTTATTTAAATGGAAAAAAGAATTCTCCTGACAAAATAGGGAATACTTCTGAGATTCTTAGTTCATTTTGTTTCTGCATGAGATTGAAACAGTTTAGCAGACAATCAAATTAGCATTTGCCAAAAAATTAAGATAAAATGTGAGGATCACCATGTAAAGCTATTTGTCATTCTGTAAAGAATGGATAATCCATGCCAACCTTCAAAGTCAGCTCATGAGTAATTGGGAATTATCAAGAATTTTAGAGGTAATGGAGAAATGGAGGTTGATATGGGTAAATGCCAGATGATTCAAAGTATGAAAGGACAATTGATTGTGACAGAGAGAGTCACTGTCCATGAAGACTGATTATTGAAATAGTGTTCAAGGAATCCTAGAAAGAGTAGAATTTGCTGTTATAAAACGAGATTAGGGGCCTTCCTGGTGGTGCAGCAGGTTAAGCAATGCACTAAGAAGCAAACTGCAGCCACTGCAGCACAAATTCAATCCGTGCCGCTGGCCAGGGAGGGGACCCACATGGCACAGCAGACCTTTCCTGCCTCGCCTGCTGCTGCCCTCATCAGTATATTTCGGTTGATCTGCCTGTTCTGCTCCCCACTCTGTCTGGTGAATCCTCTTACCTCCTGTGACTCTGGCCTGTACCCCAGCTCCTGTATGCATAAATAAATAAATCTTAAAAAATAAAAGAAGAGATTAATTTCAGGGTAATTATAGTAATCTTGAAGAAAATACTTAAGAGTAATTCTGATTTTTCCTGATATTTCAATGATTAAATAACCTTTATTTTCTTAACCAAAGCAAAGAGAGCATAGACAGAATCTGATGACATTCAAGGAAAACATAAAGGTTCCTGAGTTTGCTAAAGCAAAACCAATGGACATTCTTCCATTCATTTATAAACCAGAGGATACTCAAACAAAAGCTGTTTCAGGGCCTTCTCTGAAGTTGACAGCTGACCAGTTGTATTAAATGGCAACAAAGATCAATGCTATTGAATTAGTTGGTGATTTATAGACAATCTGAAATAAATTTGCATAAATTTATGACTAATAGGTAGAAAATCAGGCTCTAGTTAGATAGCTGAGATGGTATCTGCAAGCAATAGAGAAAAAATACTACACCTTTAGGTATTTCAAAAACAACCCTCAGATCTTGAAAAGTTAAAAGAGTTTAAAAACATTATGTTACAAACTTTCATGCATTCATTTAGCAAGCATTTCGGTGTACCCACTACATCTTAGGCACTGTTTTAAGTACTCAGAATTAAGTACTCACTGTTTTAAGTACACCACTGGGACAAGCACATCTCTGTTCCTGGGGAGCTTATATTCTCGTGGAGAAATTTAAACAATAATCACCTAAATATTAAATCATTGAGTGTGCTAGAAGGTAATATATCCTATGACAATTTATAAGAAGTAGGTATCAGACAGCAACATCAGCAGCAATGAATGGCAATGTCTGCAATATTTCATAGGCTGCATCATGTAGGGATCACTGAGAGTTTAAAATAGGAGCATGGACTTGAAAAGGATCACTGAGAGTTTAAAATAGGAGCATGGACTTGAAAAGGATAGATATTTAGGAAGACGATAGTAAGAAAAGAGTAACTGACCAATAGGGATGTCTATAAACTTACTGAATTGTGAGGGTATGACTAGATACAGCAAAAGAGAGAAGAAATTACATTAGAGCTAGACCAGTGTAAATGCTTCATTTTTTTTTCTCTGAAAAAAAAAAAAAAAAAAAGGTGAGAAGGATTTTATGTTATGAACAAAGATGACGTGATCTNTAAATGCTTAATTTTTTTTTCTCTGAAAAAAAAAAAAAAAAAAAGGTGAGAAGGATTTTATGTTATGAACAAAGATGACGTGATCTGAATTCATTACAAATACATAACTCATAATTTTCAGTATGACCACCCTGGAGATCATACTGAAAACAGACTCTACAGGAACAAAAATTGAAGTAAGCCAAATTGGTATCTTTACTATAGTATTTATTATAATAATCTAGGTGAAAAATATGAGGGGCTGCGGTTAGTACAATAACAATAGCTATAATGAGAAATGGGCAGATTTTGAGATAGGGAAGGTGACTGTAGATTTGCTTTTAGGATAACAGGAATTTAATATTGGGAATGTCGAGTTTGAAATATGTATTAGACATCCAAGTGGGAAGATAAAGTCGACATTCAGAAATACAGTTCTTGAGTTAGAAAGGAAGAATGGGATCAAGATGCAAATTTGGAAGTTGCTGAAATTTTTGGTTCTGGGTGAATTGGTGGTGGGAATTTTACAGGGAATATACCTAAAAGGGGAAGCATATAAGCATACACTGTACAATGTTGTATGATGAGCAATGATTTAAACTATATAACTATAAAATATTACTGAAAAAATTCAGTGTCACTAAAACCATGAACCTGGAAGAGACTGATGAGTTTGTGAGGAAAAAGAAAGACAAGTGCATCAAAGACTGAGATGTACCCATGTTAAGATTGAGAGGAATGAGGGGCCTCCCTGGTGGTGCAGTGGGTTAAGCAACACACTATGAAGCAAACCGCAGCCACTGTAGCATGAGTTTGATCCATGCCACAGGCTAGGGAGGGGACCCACATGGTGCAGTGGACTTCTCCTGCCTCGCCCGCTGCTGCCCTCAGCAGTGTGTTTCGGTCAGTGTGCCTGTTCTTCTCCCCACTTTGTCTGGTGAATCTTCTCACCTTCTGTGACTCTGGCCTGTACTCCAGTTCTTGTATGATAAATAAATAAATCTTAAAAAAAAAAAAAGATTGGAGAGAAATGAGGATGAGTGACCAAAAAAACAGAATATTTGAGAGAAATGTAATTGATTCAGTTCACTAAAGAAAGTTTACTCAACAGGAGGATACAATAGCCTTGATGATAGATCATTCAGAACTTGGAAATGACCATGGGATTAAGCAATATGGGATCAGGGTTTTATCTGGATGAAGAGATTAGGTTGAAGGCCTAATTGAAAGTTATAAGAACAGAAGCAGAGAAAGTGGCATCCTGAATATAGATACCTTTTAAGAGTTTTGCTTGCAGTAAATGCAAGCAAAGAAGTAGGGTAGTTGATAGTGGGGAAGTTTGACTAAAGTGATGATTTCCTTTTTCATCAGCATTAACCACATATTAATAGAGACAATAATGATCCAATAGAAAGGGCTGTTAAATCAGATAGTGTGTAAATGTTATTTTGTCACTCAATGGTTTTTATGATCTCTGACAGGTCCTCAAATTTATTGTACCTTAAATCTTCTATCTTACCAGATTTGAGGCTGTAGTTTCCTTTAGGTAAAAAGCTCTATCTAGAAAGACAGCACTGGATTGTGGGAAGATTCAGAGAGACAAAGAATTATAATCTATGTCTATTAAGAACTGTAGGGCCAGGGCCTGCCTGGTGGCACAGTGGGTTAAGCAATGCACTATGAAGCAAACCACAGCCACAACAGCATGAGTTCAATCCCTGCCACAGGCCTGGGAGGGGACCCACATGGCAAGGCAGACCTCTCCTGCCTCCCCCACAACTCCCCTCAGCAGTGTGTTTCAGTCAGTCTGCCTTTTCTGCTCCCCACTCTGTCTCTGGTGAATCCTCTCACCGCCCTGGACTCTGGCCTGTACCCCAGCTCTTGTATGTATAAGTAAATAAATCTTAAAAAAAAAACAAATTGTAGAGCCAGGGTCTCCCTAGCGGCACAACGGTTTAAGGCACAGCACTATGAAGCCATCTATAGCCACTGCACTATGAGCTCGATCCTGGCCAGGGAGGTGGACCAACATCACACAGTGGCCTTCTCCTCTCTCGTCCACTGCTTCTCTTAAGTGTGTATTTCAGGCAATCTGCCTGTTCTGCTTCTCACTTGGTGAATCCTCTCAACCCCCATACCCTTGGCCTGTACCCCAGTTCTTGTAGGCATAAATAAATAAAACTAGAATAAAAAACTGTAGGACCATAGACAAGAAATTTCCTTTTATATCCCTGGCATCACACCATGGTGTGGTATAGTAATGTCTGTTCCACTGGAATTTGGTAAGAAATGAATAAAACTAACCAAATAAATTCCTTAGAACTGTAGCAGACACACATCAGGTACATAATAAATGTGACCTGCTTTTATTGTTCTATCATATCTCAAAGAAAGGTCAAAATTCTTTAAGTAGTCATCTTCAGCATAATATACTTCAACCTTACTCTTTGATGAATCTGGTCTCCAGTCAACTTGTAATATTACCTTCACTTGAAGCTGTCTTGTGACTATTAGGCGCAGATTATTATTTCACTCCTAACAAGGGCTTTACAATGACCTCAAACTCTGCCCATTCACGCCTCCCAACTCTGATTCTTTTGAGCTCCAGTCATATGTTCTCTGATGCTTTTGGGTCTACTGCTAAAGTAATACCAGTCATATGAAAGGTTGTTATAAAAAACGACCACCAGAAACATCATGTGAACCTATATCAGATATACACTAAATATTCCTTGGTATAGTTTTTAGATCATTGTCTTACAAAAATTTTCATGTCACTAAGAACATATATATATACGGTGTAGTAATCAATACAAAGAAAAGTATAGTGACTACACAGAATTGTTAAAACACCCATTTCTGGATCAACTGGATCTGAACTCAAGTCCATTTGAATCACATAAGCTGAGTAAAACTAGGAGAATTAATAAGATTTCTAAATCTAAATTATCTTAACTGTAAATGGTGGCTAGGTCAGCAGGTCTCAGTTTCCACATTTATAAATAATACCACTGTTATTTGGAGGGTGTGTGTAAAGAGTAAATGAGATATGTATGACACATCGTGCAAAATTTCACAAATTCGAAGTTCTCGATCTTTAGTATGCTTCATGCTTTGTTATAGTTGGGTAACTTTTAAATAACCCTATCTACCATGAGCTTGAAATTATCAAGTGGTCTGTGTCATCATACAGAAAAAACAAGATATTCATAATTATGTCCTTTATTCTCCTCACATAAATGCAAATGAATTTCCAACATTTTAATTAAATTTTATTATTTTCACTAGATTTGAAATAGATTTGGTGCATGTATAATACAGCATTAGGGCTTCTTTATCAAAACTGAAAGTCTTATTATTTGCTAAACAAATACTGTATCCATGTGATACTTTTAATTATTTTAAGCCCAAGGAGGTTGAAATCAATATATTGACCACAATGAATAATATACTAAATTGTTTCACTGGACTTCACAAATTGGATTTGAAATACAGAACACAAGATTTTCATGAAATGCCCCAAGGGCATTTGGGGTATGGAATGGTATGGTAAAGGAAATGACATTTGTCTAGCTCTTTATTTTTCTTTTTTTAGTACTAACACGAGAAGATAAACTGCTAAGATAAAGATAAGTGCCTTATTTTTTGTAATAAACTGTGTAATAATTGTACAACTGGTTATTTTCAAGTGGTTTCACCAGGATATGAAGCCTGAATAAGGACTCTCATGAATAATCAAATTAGCAATGGCTCTGACATGTTTAACCTGGAATCTGGAGTTTATTCAATTTACCAATATTTTTTTAATGTGTACAAATCTAACTGGTAATGTACAGTACATGGGTTTATGATCACAGAGGTCTGCCTTTACACATCTGCTCCACTCATGAGAAACTGCACAACTTTGGGCAAATTACTTAGTGTCTCTATTTATCCAGTTATTTATCCATTTGAAGGGAACAATGACAATATCACCCTTGCCAATTTTGAGAATCAAACAAACAAATGATGTAAAACATGTATTATATTTATATACTCTCTTCAGTGTGGCTTATGTTTATCACTGAAAACTGTGAATTCACAAATCCAAGCCCTGAGGAGACTATTTAAGGAAGAAAAAACTCCTGACTTATACATGGATTTACAAAATTACCAAAAAAAAAACAAAAACAAAAACAAAAAACAAACAAAGATTAGGCTAAGATAATGGGAAAATATAAAATGTTGTGGGCTGAAAATTATTCTTTCCAGAATTATTCACAATAATTCCCTTATGCTCATTTACATTTTACTTGGGCAATGTTGGTCTTCATTAAATATAGAACATCTCTTATGAAACTTTATGTTAATTGTTACATTTTAAAGAAATACTAGGTGTCCCTTCCTGATTAGATTACGCTTCATGAATCCTACTACTCTACGTATGTGCTTACCATACAAAAAGGCTTAATAGCCTAAATTAGTCAAATTAATATTGAAAAGCACAATGTCTCTTGGTACCTGATGCTAAAAGCTATTGACATCCTGTTTCTTGAATTATTCAAATGTACATCGTTATCACTTTGTATAAGGGTGTTCTATAAATTATAAACAAATACTTAATTGAAAAATATATCATTTTTAAAGTTTATCTAAAAATTAGCCTGTCTTTAGATTCAGTTAAGATACTGGAAGGCCATTTGGGTAGAGAAGGATTACAATGGAGACACAGTGTTTTAAGCTCTTTTTGGTCCTACACTTGGGTCTTAAGGGAGAAGTCCCACAACAGCATTCAAGAGACTAATCAAGTGTTAGATGCAATGTAGTGTGAAAGACGCTATAAACACATTTTCTTGTTTATATTGCAACACATCCTTCCAGTGGCATCAGCCTTCCTACATATAAGAACTGGGATTTAGGCAGAGGTACAGGGGGTGAGAGGATTCATCAGACAGAGAGGGGAACAGAACAGGCAGAATGACTGAAACACACTGCTGAGGGGAGCAGCATGCAAGACTGAGACAGGAGAGGTCTGCTGTGCCATGTGGGTTAGTTCTCTGACCAAGGAAGGAACTACCACCACAATGACTGGAGAAAGCTTGATAACACTGAGACTTTAACCCCTGCAGAACCAGGGAGACCTTTTCTTTTCTTTTTCTTCTTCTTTTTTTTTTTAAATGACTAATGCATAATAAAGTTGAAATCACAAGCAGAAAGTATTGTGAGAAAAGCTAATAGAGTCACATAATCCAGGAAAAGTCATTGCTACTATCCCCAGAGAGTTGGGGAAGTGAATCTCACATCTGGAATTAACTGTAGAAATAAATGCTCCCTGGCCTGGCCTCCCTGGTGGTGTGGGGGTTAAAGACATAATGTTATAAAGTTACCTCCAACCCCTGCAGCAAGAGTTCAATCCCTGGCTGGCCAGGGAGCTAACCCACATAGCACAGCTCCTGTCTCACCTATTGCTCCCTTAAGCAGTGTATTTCAGTAGATGTAATTGTTATGCTTCCTACTCTGTTTCTGATGAATCCTCCCACACACAACACCCTGTACCTTTGGCCTACACCCCAGTTCTTGCTTGCATAAATAAATAAATCTTAAAAAAAAAAAAGTTCCCAGGCCAACAATGGTTCCACTAGGAATGCAGGTCACATGACAACTTCTTTCTACTAAACTCTGCCTTTTCACAAGGAAACCACTGACAAATGGGGTCCTGGCTGTTCAAGAGCAGGGACTTATGTGAGTAGAAGGATGTAAAGTCAGAACATGTATAACCTAGGGGGGAAATGGTAGTAAGGTTCCAGGTATGACTTCTTTAAGGTATAGAAAGCAACAATTTTAAAATAATCATACAACAACTATGAGTACTAATAAAAACTAGCTACAATTTAAAGTAAAATAATAGACTTGTCACAAAAACTCATAGTTATTGAGTGTTGATGTGTCAAACCATGATAAATTCTTTACACACATCATGTCATTGAATCTTCAAACCAACCCAAGACAGAATTATTATAATGTTCATGATAATTTGCATTTCCATAATAAAAAGAAGGGTTTCATGAAGTTGAACAATTTGCCCAAGGACACGAAGTCAAAGGGTGGTTGGCTTTGGTTGACTCTGTAACTCAATTTCTTACACATTGTGCTACCTGGATTGCTCCTGAAAATCACGATGGGTGGAAAGTGTTGTGTGTAATATACATATATTGAGGTATGAAGATATAGTTCCAAAACTTATAACATTGGTAAACCAATGTTATAGCAATAAAATTTTTATCAAAAACAAGAAAAGTAAGTCAGGAAGGCAAAACAGGCCACTGACCACTCTCTAAATATTCAAACTGTGCCCAAGATCCACTGTGTGAAACCAGGTGGAAATGGGCAAATATTTGACCCTATTTCCAATCACATTGTTTTTTTTCCAAAGCAAATATACCATTATAAATAACTAAAATGGTTATTCACAGATTTAAATACAGTAATAAGAAAAAAATACTAGGTTGTGCAGAGTAAAAATTTAAAGTATAATTACATTTCCAGATGGTCTTTGCATATGAAAAACAAATTAAAATCTAAAACATATTTAATTAAAAAATTTTAAATTAAAAGGCAGACTTTGCTCTTGCCTATAAAGTCTTAAACCCTTTAAAGATGCCTACATGCTAACTGGCAAATCAAACTCAGTATAAATAATCTAATTCACCTTAGTTCAACTGCTGGGGCAACCAGGGATTATATATGAAGAATTGACTTTGAGCAATTGGTGCTGTTCACACTTTCCAACTAAAGATGCTATTTTAGGAAGTCGCCTTTAGTAAGGGGAGAGAAACCTCTCTAAAAAAGAAATGGCATCTGATTTTTTTGTTGTTGTCGTTAAAAATCTGTAATTGCATTATAAATTTTAGGGAAGTCAACTACATTACAAAGAGGAGGGTCATTTATTGCTTGACCCACCAGTTTTGTACCATCAGCATCATGATGTTATCATCACCAACTAATTTCTGGATATTTACCAAAGTTCTCATTTGAGGGGTCATTGTGTGTTTGCTCCAGTTTGTAAATATTGATGGAGTTGAGATGACTGGCCAGTTCTGACTCTATACTGTGAGAGCCTGGAATCAGAAGTCACTGAATCCTTTACAGGGCAATAGATGAGCTGTCCTCCCATCACTGTTGTACTGCCTGCTATACCAGACTCGGTGAGCTCACCCTGTGTCCTTCCTGGGAAGCATGTTTTCCTGTAAGCTTCTTTTGATTTCTGACATTGAAGCTCAGTCCTGCTGTGAAGGCCATGCACGTTTCTGTCCCAGGTTTGCATACCCAAGTAGGGAGTGAGTCTAGTCCTAGGGAGCCCCACACCAATATACCTTCCTTTTTGTGTCAGGACACTTCTCTTCTACTCTGAATTTCCTAGACAGACATTTAAAATGTTGGAATTTTTTTGAACTGAAATTATTCATTAATTCATTAACAAAAACAAAACAAAACAAAAAAAGCACCACACCTGCAGCTGTTAATAAGTGTGTTGACTAGTGAAAAAGACACTTGTTTATAACAATCCCTGCCGGATTTATGGATCTTTCACACTGGCCCTGTTATAGGGCAGGGAGAGGAGCACTTCAGAACCCCTAAATCTGCCCTCTCTGAATGGGTTTTGCCATTCGCTGCATTAAGATAAACATATAAAACTTTTAATGGAAAGGAACTTTAATACAATTAGGGTACAGTACAGAAAGGACAAAGAACATAGTTACTAAGTTAAGCATCCAAAGTTACCTTGAGGGTAAAAGTCCAGCCAAATAGGATTGGCCCAAAGCAAGGCCCAAAAGCCTGCCACATGTCTAAAGGACCTTTCAGTAGAGACCCATAGAAAAGGGTCAGAAAGAGTCAGACAAATCCGGGAGGAAAAGAGCAAAATCAAAATCAAGATGACAGCTGCCATAGTTAACCTCCCCACGGGAATCTCACCCACATCTGTTCCAACCAGTCCAAGACTAAGAAGCAAGAACAGTTTCTTCACATGTCGCTCTGCTCCACATGCCTTCTCCAGGTCTCCTTGCTGCTCTCCATCTTGCTTCCTTCTTCCTTCCTTCTGCAGAATCTTTTTTTCATGCTCAGCTCCACCCACTTAGGGCAGACCAGGATTCTGGAACTTCCCCCTTTTCTGGGACAACCCTGTTAAAGCCCCACATCTTAATATTCCTGGTACTTGATACATATGCTTCAATCACTATCCACATTCTCTTGTTATTGTGTCTACTGCAATGTGGACCTTTCTCCATCTAAGGTCTCTGCACCTGTGTGTGTATGGCTGCTCTATGTACTTACTGTGTGTGAAATAATTGGATAAGACAATCCTTCATGACGGCCTTAGGATAATGGCCCACATCATGAGGTGGCTGGGGATGTCTCGCCCAGGTAGCCTTTGACTGATTGTGTGGTCAGGATCCAAGGCGGTTTGGGAGTAGCTCAAAAATCAGACCAAGCACCTACAGGTGAAATACTCCCTGCATATGTGGCTAACATGTCCTTTCCAGTTCCCGATAAAATTGATTATCTTTTGATCCCTTTAAAGTCCTGTTCTCCTTAAATATGAATACACTTCATTTCCCCTGGACCCTGCTTCTCCTGCCAGTGTCACATAAGCAATCATGGTTATTTATTACCAATAATAAGAAGCAAGAGCACTGCTTACTGAGCAGTAGTCTTGCCTTGCAAAGCTGCTCCACAACTCATCCCTCAGACATGTCCCTGGGAAAATGCTAGCTTGTTCCTGCCCACCAGACAGGAAATAAGCGAAACTTCATAGGCAGAGATGATTCACTCTCTGCTTCCCAAACTTTATTGAACCTATGAAAAATCTGGAGGGTTGGACCCCACACCTAGAGACTGATTCAATAGATCTGGGTGAGGTCCATGAATGTGCACTTCTACACAGCTCCCTGGTGCCACTGGTGTTGCCTGTCTGAGAACCATGTATACAATTCTGACCAAATCCATCTTTCCAACTCATTTCTCCCAAGTTCCATTGCTACTACACCAGAGAATTATCATGGCGTCAGTTAAATGTTAATAGATGAGTAAAGGAGCAAGATTTTATTTCTATACCAGAATACATTTAAACCTAAAGCCATGCGCAGGAAATTCATAGCTGCTATAAGATTTTTCCTGGCATCACTCTGTTCTGGAATAAGGACTGCTGAGTGAAGTGTGGTCACCTTCTTACTAAGCACAATTATGCTCACAAAGGTTCAATGCAAAAAATTGTGAATGAAGAAAAACAGGTATTATATACTTATATTTGTATCTGCCCAATAATTTTGCAGAATTTTACAAATGGATTCACTGTCAAAAAGATATTTTCAATTCTTAGTATGCAGCCTATATATATTTTTGATTTTTATAATTTTTGCCTTTTAGAATGGAGAAGGGAGTCACTGCATTAAAGTGATACCCATTTTTTAAAAAAAATCTTTTGTTGTAACATTTTTCCTCTCTGGAATCATCATGTCAAAACCTTCAGGGCTAACTGGATAGAAGCACAAGAACAAACTTACTTCCATAAATAGAAATGGTGATGCTCACCACGGTAAAAAAACAGAACATAAAAAAAAAAAAAAACCAGAACATAGCAACCAATAATAATTAGCTGCTGACAGAGGAATAACCAATATTGAATAATCTTTTTAGGGTATTTGCATTCATCTATAGTGATTATTATTTTCATTTCTAAGGGGGAAACTAAATTTGACCTTACTATCCAAAAGGAAAACGAAGGTTAGTTAACTATATTTCTGGATTGAAAGCTTTCAATTATTTAAGTTTATATTATCTTATAAAATAAGACTGCCATTCATTTCATCAGATAGCACTTAGTATTTCACAGAGAATGTTTTAAATCTGTGATGTATTCTGTTCTTCAGTCTCCCACAGAGGCTGCATTATGTACTAATTAAAAGTACAGCTAAATTATTCCTCACCAGCACAGTGATGGTGTGAAAGAAAAATGCCCAGAAATAAAATACATACAAGTAAAATTGATAGAATTGGATGTAAGAGGGGGAAAAAATCTATTTTAAAACCAAGTTAGGAGATGTTTAGGCACAAATGGAATTGATTTGAGTAAACACAACACAAGTAGCTTTGGAGGGGGGAGGAAATACAGACTTGCACAGAATCTTAAATTTAATAGATATAATAATAGACAACACTTATTGATGACTCTGTATGAGTTAAATACTGGCATGCTTTACACCAATATTTTCAACACTGAGTCTGTAAAACAATCTGATGAGTGAATAGTATTGATTATCCAAAAGAGAGGTAAGCTCACAGTGGTGAAATTAAAGATCAATATCTGTTTCTGAAAACAGAGTCCAAATTTATAATAGCCAAACTCCATCAATCGCCAATATAAAGCATAGTGTAAGGAAGTGCGGGGATGTTGTGTACTGACTTAAAAAAACATACAAAAGGCGAGGGTGGTAGGAGAGACAATGGTTCAAAGAGGTCAAGAACTATTAAAGAAAGAGCAATGGAGTGGACACTCCGACTCCACTTACTGGGATCCTGGATTCAAGAAGCAAAAGCTAACATCTACAGAAACTGGCTATAAGAAAGGAAAACCAGATACCAACACTTGTCTGCCTAATATGGACAAGCACACAATGTATCTTAAGTAATGTAGCCATTTCAAGAGGGAGACAGTCTATTTTGTGCTGAAAGGCAGTGGTGCTATGTGGACAGAAAAGCAAATGTGTCAAGGCGGCTCATCTGAAATGGCACCATCATTGCAGACTGTTAAAACACAGTGTTATGGCCCACTGTTGTGACAGCTTTGCTTTCAACCTAACCAAGCATTGCATTTTTAGTTTGATCATGTAAATGGCAGAATTTGGCAGCTTCAGTGTTGTGGTTGAGCAGCTACTAACAGAGAAGGTGCAAAGTGTGTTTAAGGACCCCCATTTCAGCTTTGTAATGTCCTGAGGCTGTGTTTTCCTACCCTTAAACAATGCATAACAATTGTCACTCAATAGCTATTTCAATTAAAAGATTTCCCCACTTGCTCAGATTGGTTATTATTTCACAATTTTTCATACATGCTGGATTTTTTTTTTACATGTGAACTATTTGCCAGACTACAATGCCAGAAGTCCTACCTGTCTGTCCACTCTACTCCCCACTCCCACCCACAGTCACATATTGCCAGCCTGGTAAGACATAAAGCTCTGCAAATTACACTTCAGATCTATCACTTAAGTTCTCAAATACACTATACCCTTTTTGGAAAATGAAGTCCACACTAGTTACTTTATGGTGTTGATATAAGAAGTAAAAATGTCTTATGAAGTTTCTGAAAGAGAAATAAAGGATGCTCAGAAATACTGACTCAACTTCTTCCTTTCATCTCATGATAAATATGTGAATTCCATTTTTATTTCTAATCCTGATTCTTTATCATCTTACTACTGGGCTCCTGGATGCTTGTTCTAGATACAGGCATTGAACAAACTATCAGTATTTCTAATAGAATGTTATCTTATGTATATTGTATGATCTAAACATAATATTATACACCCAACCAGAGGTTGTAATTTAAAATTTGCAATCTGCTTTCAGCTATATAGAATAAAATTCATATGCAGAATTATTAAAACTAACTATAAAACATATCTCAGTAAAACACTTTCTACTTGCATTCAGTTTAAGAATGTTACCAGGATTAATATGTAAAATGACTATGATTAAATGTAGCAGTCACTTTTCACCCTTTTCTTTTCTTTTTTTTTTAAAGATTTTATTTATTTATGCATACAAAAGCTGGGGTATAGGCCAGAGGTGCGGGGGGGTGACAGGATTCAGAGACAGAGCAGGGAGTAGAGCAGGCAGACAGACTCACCAGGGAGGTGAGAGGAACTACCAGAGACAGAGTGGGGAGCAGAACAGGCAGATCAACTGAAACACACTGCTGAGTGGAGCAATAGGCAAGGCAGGAGAGGTCTGCTGCACCACGTGTGTACCCTCCCTGGCCAGAGGATCAAATTTGCAGTGCTGTGGGGCAGATGCTTCACAATGCAATGCTTAACCCACTGCGCCACCAGGGAGGCCCACTTTTCACCCTTTTCTTATTAAAAAACAATAGAAACAAACATCAATATGAAGGCCACATTTTCAAAAGTAAAAATTTAAGTCTTGTGACTACATGAAATCACAGTTTGTGAGATAATAATAGGACATTGTTAGGCAAGATGTGTTAGCATTCTGCATTTTACAAGTTAAAGTACAAAACCCATCAAAATAAATATGGCTGAAGAAAATGTCATTGGATTTGGCAAAAAGGCCATGTAGGTTTTACAAAGAGCAATTTTAATGTATCGAGGGAATCTAAGCTAGAATGTAAACTGCCAATTCAGTAAAGAAATGGTAGTAATGCTAACTCACCATAATTTTGAAATATAAGAATTCAAGAAGTAGAAGGCACAAAGTATAATTTGGAATATCAGCGGAATCCCTGGAGGAGATTTTCAGGGCAGCAGAGTAACAGATTGACCCAAATAAGGAACAGATCTTAGAGGAAAGGGAAAATGAAGTAAACACTTAGAAATTAAGAAGGTAGAAAGGACTGAAAGCATTGATTGATACAAGGTTAAGTTCTAGTAAGATACTCAATTTTCCTCCAACACTAGAGATGGAATATTGCTCACAAATATTCATAATCCCTTTGTTCCATGGAAGGAGTACACATTTGCTTCCACTGGCATTGGTCTTGACCATGTGAGTTGCTTTGGCCAATGACACATGGACAGCTATGAAATATACTACCCCTGAGCAGAAACTTTATGAATAGGTTAGACTCAGTCTTCTTTTTCCCTATGCCATGAGTATCATCATGTCCCATTATAGTAGCTGCTTTAAGAATAAGAAGACAAATGGATCAAAGCTAAAAAAAGCTGAGTAGAGCAGACAAGAAACAAATAGGATGCCTATAGATGCTAATCTACAAGATAAATAATAGAAATATATATTATAAGCCAGTATTATTTGGGGAACTTATTACCAAACAACATTGGTGAATACATAAAGACAGAAATGTAGAGAAAAAGAAATTCATGAGACTCCTCTCTTCCATCTGCTCCTCCATTCCAGGCATAAATTTCCCATTTCCTATAGGCATATTTTACTTAGGATATATAAGTCACCATATTGAAATGCCTTTTATTTTTAAATGACATCACTACAATAGAATTACATATAAAGCTTACCTATTGAAAGTGCACAATGCAATGGTTGTTAGTGTATTTACAGAGTAGTACAAAAGTCACCATTATCTAATTTTAGATTATTATTGTGATTCCTCCCCCCCAAAAAAACCAAAATAAAACAAAACAAAAACCTTGTAACATAAACAGGCACTCTGCATCTTGTCTCCCAGTTGCAGGCAGCCACTAATATCCCTGTTCATCTCTCTATATACATGCCTTTTCTTGAGCTTTCATGGAAGAGGGACTGTACAATATGTGGTTTTGTATTTGGCTTCTTTCATTTCTCATAATAGCTAAACCTCAAAAACATTAGGCACTTCTTTTTAGGTCAGGACTGAAACACCTCTTTTTGAAAGGCAGAGTCTTTTAACTATCTGCCAAATATATATACACATATATAATTTAACCCTCATAATAACCTTGAGCCAGAGGTATTATTATTCAGATATTTCACACAAAGAAACTAAGGTTCAACGAGTAAATTCAATTCTCAAAGTTGAATAGTTCTTAAGTGACACCACCAGGAATGAACACCAAGGCAGTTGGACTCCAACCTCCATGCTTTCTTTCATGTATTACATTACCCTATATTAATTTCAAAGAACTATTTCTTTAAAACTGTAAGTTATCTAAGGATATTAAATTGCATAGTAGATATCCTTCAACTTTAGGTCATGAGCCTTCCTACATTGTCTTGTACCAGAAAAACAAACACAAGAAAACTGCACTATGCTTTTGAAATAGGCAGGGTAATTCAAAAAGCAGATAAAAAGTCTAAAGTAATAACAAAAGCAGCCTGTCTGAATATTGAAATGTAATCCACTTCACCCAATCAATTATTCCCTACATAAAAGAATACTAAAAAAAGATTAGGAGGATTTTTACTATTGTTTTTAATTATTTCTTTAAGTTTACACTGGTATGATGTATAAAAGGACATAATAGGATAAGTCTAAAGGGCTTCAAACTAATTTCCAAGAGAGACACAAGTCAGCACTTGGTCTGACTGCAACAGACTCAAGCAGTTCTGCAAATGCTCAACACTGAAAACCAGCCCCTCTTAACGGGAGCTATTGCATCCTACGAGAGAGCTCGGTGGCCATGGAGGGACAGAGCTACCTAGGATTCAGGTTATTACTTTCAGATTAATTATGCATCTTAAAAGTGTATACTTTCAGATTAATTATGCATCTTAAAAGTGTATTCTTCAAATCCTAAAGAAGATTTGGTTGGGGATTTCAGCAGTTAACTGCAATTTGGAAGAGTTCCTTTCCTTAACCCTTTTTTTTACACCACTGATTTCTTGGCCTCAGTACAGTTTCAGATGTCCCAGAATCACTGTTAAAGCCTACCAGTCGGTGGCCCCCTTTCAGTGAATAAATAACAGGTAAATTCAATTGATTCAGGTCTCTCAAAGCTTTTCAAATCATTCCAAACCCCTTTCATGACCCCTCGTCTTACTTTAGGCTTTATTCCTCTCCACACCCTAACTTATCTCCTTAATTTTAGCCTTGCCCTTAACCAGTTTATTTCATATTTGTGTTGTCAAATACTCTTCCCAGAGCAGTTTCTATTCTCATCTCTTGCCTGCTAAAAGTGTTCAAGGTTGCACAATGCCCTATAAACACCACAATCTGAAGGTCAGCCCTTCAAAACGTGACCTAAATAACTCCATGCTCTGTATTACACTCAGTTAATTCCACATAACATCAATGGTTAAGGGCTTCAACTCACATTTTTGGATTCATATACTTGTTCTGACTCATAGAAGACAAGTTGTACATGGAAAAAAGTAAAATAATATAATCCAGCTAATGAATTTCTGTGATCATGTATGTAAATCCCTTAATCATATGTTAAAATTTAATACTATATGTTGACATTGAACTGCTGCTTAAGTTCAAAAAAACTGTTTTAATCTTAATGCATTGATCATTCCTTTCTATGGAACCTCAGCCTGCCCCATCTCTATTAACTACTGGACATTTCCACCTTCTGTTCTTTACATGGACATGAAATCTTCCCACCTCAGGCCAAAAACATGGTCTGTGGTCTCCTGCCTATACTCCTCATTCACTCTGGGAATGCCAACAGTGCTCATAGGTCTCCATAGGAAGGCATCATATATGACTACCTTTCTTGTTTCTGTGGACCTTTTAAACATCAACTTCATGGGGCCTCCCTGGTGGCGCAGCGGGTTAAGCAACACACTATGAAGCAAACCGCAACCACTGCAGCACGAGTTCGATCCCTGCTGCCGGCCAGAGAGGAGACCCACATGGCATAGCAGACCTCTCCTGCCTCGCTGCTGGCAGTGTGTTTCAGTTAGTCTGCCTGTTCTGCTCCCCGCTCTGTCTGGTGAATCCTCTCACCTCCCATGACTCTGGCCTGTACCCCAGCTCTTGTAAGCATAAGTAAAGAAATCTTTAAAAATAAACATCAACTTCATGACCACTGCCCCCCCCCACCACCTTACATGATTTTACATATATTTTTTATGTATGCTGTTCATTCTGGTCAAGGAATACCTTTAGATTTGTCAGCCCTCCTCTGCATCAGATGAAAATTGAATGAACTAATTTATCTATTCCTCAGGATTCATCTCAAATGACACACCTTCTAGGTAATTGGTAATTTTTCTTATTATGGCAAAATATACATCATATAAATTTTAATATTACAACCATTTTTAAGTGTACAGTTCTGTAGCATTAAATACGTATAATGCATCCATCACCATCATCCATCACCAGAATTCTTTTATCTTGTAAGACTGAAACTCTATGATCTTAATTAAACAAAAAGTCCACTTCCACCCTATACTCAGCCCTAGGCAATCGACATTCTATTGTCTGTCTCTATGAATATTTAGAGGTATACTTATAGATTCCTATTACGTGTAAAGTCATACAGCATTTGTCCTTATTTGAATTTGTACTAGATACTCTTAGCAAAATGTCTTCAGGGTTCACCTATGTTGTCTATGTGTCAGAATGTCCTTTGTGACCTAATCATGTATCACTGAATGTAAATTTCAAATTTTGTCCGTCCATGTATTCATCTAAATTGGACTGCCTCCATCTTTTGCTACTGCAAATAATGCACCTACGAACAAGAACACACAAATATCTCTTGAAGTTCTAGCTTTCAATCCTTTTGGCTATATACCCAAAACTAAAATTTCTGGATGATTAGATAATTCCATTTGCAATTTTTTAAGGCACTGCCATACTACTTTCTATAGCAGCTGTATCATTTTACAATCCAGCAGCAGTCTATACTTGTTCCAATTTCTCTGTATCTTTGCCAACATTCATTATTTTTGTTTTGTTGATAATAGTAGCTATCTTAATGGTGTGTCTTACTGGTTTTGATTGCAATGCCCTAATTATTGCTGATAATAGGTATCTTTTCAAATGCTCATCCATTTATCTTTTAAGAAAGGTCCAAATTCCTTACATATTTTGGATAAAATCCTTCCTTATAAGATAGAGGATTTGCAAATCTTTCCTAAAATACCATCAGTTGCACTTTTACTGTTAGTATTAGCCTTTTGGTTCACAAAGGTTTCTCATTTTTATGTAGTTAAAATTATCTATGTTTACTTTGTTGCCTGTGCTTTTGACATCATATCAAACAACAACACAAAAATATCAAATATTTTATAATTTCTGCTTACATTTTCTTCTAAGAATTTTGTATTTTTAGCTATTACCTATAGGTCTTTGATCCATTTTGTGCTATTAAAGACTTATTTTTATTTATTTATGACTATATGAACTGGGGTGTAGGCCAGAGGATTACTGATTTACTCTCCTTCAAAGTTTTGTAGCTTATTCAAATTTCCTATATCTGCACTACTTACAATCAGCCTCAGTAGATTGTATATTAGTAAAAGTTTTTTCCATTTCATCTAGTTTATTAAAATTGGTAATGAATAATGTTCATTACCACAGGGAAGCCCTGTGTCTTTTTTTATTAACCAGTCTAGCTTAAGACTTGTCAATGTTGTTCATCTTTATGAAGCACCAACTCTTGGTCTTAAGGTTTTTCTTACTTGAATTTCTAGTCTCTTATTTTTGTCCCGAATTTTATTTCTTTTCTTTTGGCTAGATTTGAATTTATTCTTCTTTGTCTAGATGCTTATGGTAAAAACTTAGGAAATTTGAAATCTTGGTTGACATTTTGTTTTTTCTTTCAAGACATCCCACTGCCTTTTTTGTCTGCAGTGTTTCTTTGGAAAATTGGCTGATTATCATATAGTGGCTCCTTTGTACATGGAAAGTTTCTTTCATCTTGCTGCTTTCAAGTTTATTTTTAACTTTTGACAGACTGATTGTAATGAATCTCAGTTTGGCTGTCGCAGGATTTATCCCGTTGAAATTCTTCAATTTTATTTTATTTCAACACTAATTTCTTTACTCAAGTTTGGAAAGTTTCCAGGCATTGTTTCTTAAATAAGTTCTATGCTTCTTTTCTCTCTTCTCCTTCTGGAACTCATAATATGTACACTGGTATTTTTTATGGTGTCCCATAAATCTCTTAGAATTGGTTCACTTTTCCTCATTCAGTTTCCATTTTGCTCTTCAGATTCAATAAACTGATTTGTCTTGAAGTTTGCTGATACTTTCTTCTTCTTAGTTGAATCTGCTGTTGAATCCCATTAGTGAGTTTCTCTCTTCCCTTATTGTACTTTCGCCTTCATAATTACTGATGCTTCTAAAATTTTTTTTACTGTTTCACTGATATTCTCACTTTGATTATATATCACTTCCCAGATTTATTTTAGTTTTCTGTCCATCTTTTCCTTTATATCTTTGTGCATATTTAAGAGCACTGTCTTACAGTGTTTATCAATATACACTGCCTGTTTTTCTTCTGGAACTACCTCTGGCAGTTTATTTTGTTCCTTTTAATGCGTCATGCACATTAAATTCTTACTAATTTCTTAGCATGTTTTGTTATATTTTATTGGAAAATAAATATTTGATTAAATAGTCACCTCTTTTAATCATTTGCAGATTCCATATAGGAAAATACATGAGGGCTTGAGTATCTCCTGTGCTTAAATGTTTATTTACAATTAACCCCATATACACAACTTTTTTTTTGGAATGTCATAGTTTATCTAAGAATACCACCTCTGTCTCTTCTTGGTGTCTTATTGTTTTTTCAATCAATAATCTCTTGGTCCATGTTCCACATGTCTATAGTTGCTTTGCAATTTTCATGAACCATGCATGTTTTATCCTAGCCTGAGATTTGAGCTACTTTATGCCATCTGAATTCTATATAGATGACATAGAGAGACCAGTTTCTCAAGTAGTCCACAGAGGTTAGAATGTTGAACATTCCTCCCTCTCTGCTCTCTCTGGTTCACAAAAGGGAAATGGGGACTGAGCCACAATTTCCTTCAAACTGTCCCACTGTGTGCTGGATGTTGATGGGGCAATATAAGTTTCCCACTATTTCAAATGTGGCTTTTCCTTCACAGGGTGCTCACTTGGTTGCTGTAAACCTTTAACTAATTTCCAGAGTTCCTATGAAGTAATTTTAGTCAGTTACTAATTTTTTTTAAGTATAAAATCCATGGAGGAATCTTGCTAATGTCACTCATTTCTTCACATTGGAAACTGAAAAACAATTTTTTCTCACCTCTAATACATTGGATGCATTTCTTCACAATATTGGTTACATTTTACTTTATAAATCGTTTACCTCCTGCTTTTTTATTACTTTTGTCTTCCTCTAAATTTCCTTTCTTCAAAGAGCACATACTTCAAAATTTAGCTCTGAATAGGTACTCAATCTTAGTTTGATGTATTGACACTATAAATACACATATATGTGTGCACCTCTATGTGTACAGACGTGACACAGTGTACTAGATACTATAAACATATATCTATAAACTTCACACCTATATGTATAGACATCACATCATCCAACACCATACATGTCATCACTAGTTTTCCTGCCTGAACAAACAGCACTGCTTTGGAAAGTGTATCAATATTTGAATGTGTCTACCAAAAAAAAAAAAGATCCCAATTTTGCAGATATCCTTTAGTTGGTTTATTGTTCTGTTAGCAGACTGCTTTTGGAAATTGCATCAGACACTGTGCATTGATTCAGAAGGAAAATTAGCATCACTTCTCCACAATGCCTGAATCACACCCCTTCCCTTATTGAAAAGTAGATATTTATTCAGAAAAGAAGGAAGCATTATTCCTGTTATTGGCTTGAGGTATTCAAGAGATTCTGGAACAGCTCTAGTATTTTCAAGAATAAGGACAAAACAAAACAAAACACAAATACAAAAAAAGTCACTAAGTATATGAGTCTCTCCAAGTAGTTTAAAGTAAAAGACAGCAGGATGCTAATTAATTCCTGTTATCTGAAATAATAGGAAGAAAAGAAGAGGAGGGAAAAACATGCTTGGCTTTCATTATCACACACAGGAGTCCTTCTGAAGAAAGATGTTAAATGTCTCCCCTGAGGTGTGTGTTGTCCTCCTAAATGAATTAGTCAAGTAGAAATGCACATTATTTGGACAGGGATACCCAAAGGGGAATTTCCATATAAAATGGAAAGTTTTGATAACCCATTTGAAAATATTTTACTAAGTAGCCTCTGTCATAAGCACTATTTTTAAAGGAAAAGACTTGTTGAAAGTCACTATAAATTCTCTACACCTCCCCCCCTCATTAGCTTATCACAACACACAATTAATTCAAGATCATAAACTAATGTTCATTCTGGTACACTGAGCATATATTCCCATGCCTGAGTTGGTTATACTTCCCATACACTCAGGAAGCTTCAATAAGCCAGGTAACTACTAAAGAGGCAGAAGAGGCAGCCAGACTTCGAAGCTCTCAGAGTCCACAGCCTCTACTCACATATGCCATCACTCCATGACCTGCAAATCATCACACTCTGATGTTAGTGTCTCTATCAATTTGGTCATTGAACTTCCTGATCAGCACTGTCCTACCTACCTCTGAAAAGCAGCAATCTTTGCCTTTTAAAATGCTACTTATATTTCAAGGTTTGTCTGAAATATTCCTATCTCTGGGGCTCCTTCTTTGGCGTACTCTATTTCTTTACAGCCCAGATTGTGAGCCCTTTCTGTCTGATGACAGCTGTCTTTCTGGTAATTATCTCAGTGGCTGATACACACAGGTACTCAATAAATGTATACAACAGCTAAAGAAGAAGAAGGAAAGAGAGGAGAAAAGAGGATGGGAGAGGAGAGGAAAAATCAAAGAGGAAAGAAAGTACTAATTTTGAAAGGGAAAAGAGGAAGAGACGAGGGGAGGGGGGAGAGGAGGAAGGGGAGAGAAGTGGGGAGGGGAAAGGAGAGGAGAGAAGAAGAGGAGTTAGGAAGGGAAGTACCAATTTTGAAAAGCAAAAATGAAAATACTCAACTGGGCAAGTGAATAAATATAATTGCCTTATACATGTATATAAAAATAGTTGTTATAACTGTTATGTTTGTTTATTTGACAGATGATAAGAACTGATAGACCTGCAACTTGCTTGTCTCCTAAGCTTTAAGAAACCTTGCTCAGAGCAAGAAGTCAGAAGTCTTGCTTGTTTTTCTCCCCAAACCCATTGTTATTAACTTCAATGCATAGATAAGATCCACCTTTCAATCTTCCCCTCATCAACCTTCCCCATGCCCTTGTAGTCCACCAAGATAAAGGTGATCAGAATGCCTACTTCACTTTAGCCATGCTGAAGATTAAATTAGATGAAATAGATCTAAAGTACTCGCTAATACACAGCAAAGCATTTCCCTGAACCTGAAACACCTGCAGTCCATTCTATTCCTGGCTATAATATAATTCAGCACCCTCCTCACATAATTCTCTGCCTAGGAGAGATCTGTCAGGTCTTTTTTGTATCACTTGTCTCCTGAGCAATGCCAACATATCCATAGAAATTTTCTCCTCAATGCTGAGATAAAAGGAGGGGGGCTGCTAAAATACCTTTTTCACTTCTAGGTCATACTAAAGGTCTCTAAAATGTAACCACATTTTCTTCAACAATTCAGGCCCTTAGCTGTGCTCTTTTTGAAGGTCCCACACATAGATACAAATTCAAAAGAACTATTTTACACCACAGGTTACAGTTATTAAACCTGCTACCACATCAGCTAACTCTTCCCTCAAAGGGATGGGCATTTCTACATCTAACCTCCTCCTCAGGTGACCAGTATAATGTGGTAGAGGGAGACTGAGTCTAGGAATCATACAACTTGGCTTCAAATGACAGTTCTGAGACTATGTACAATTCCTGGTGCAAATAAGGATCAAGGAAAGGAATAAGAACAATAAAAATAACAATAAAGACACAAAAACCAAAAATGAAAAGACAAGGACAAATTGGGGACACTTGGTGGGGAGGGATGAGGGGGAGGGTTGAGGGCAGATGGGAGCACGGGGGACTGAGGTGATGGTGCATTGGTGATATGGTGATCGGGAATACATAGGGATTACAATTGATGTCAAATATATATAAATTTAAAAAAAGTTAATAAAAATAAATAAATAAAGCAGATACAATTATACTGGTTGCTAAAAAAAAATTCCTGGTGCAAGATAACTTAGCTATTATTTAACTTGGTTTTCCTGTCTATACAAAGTAGACACTGATGTCAGAGGTTATTCTAAGGATTGAATGTTATTGCCTAAGTAATGTGCTAGAAACAAGGAACAGCTGGGAAGTTGTTCTTCTCCATTTCCCTTGGCAGTTATGTGATCACACAATAATTACATAAAAGGCATAACATCAAGACAGACACACAGATGAGCACAGATAGGTCACCATATCTGTGTCCTTGAAATTAACTGGACTCTAACTCCAAATATGCTCTTCTGAAAAGGAAGAAAGAAAATCTAACATTCATCATTAAGATTAAGTTCTTCCCTTTAACATGGCCCTAAGTTCAATGGTACGAACTGCAGTGTTTCATGTTGCATGAAACAGTCAGTCACAGGGTACAACCGCCGTTAGTTACCAGAGATTATTCTACTGTCCTCCTCCTCCTGTCCTCTTATCATTCAGCACTCAAGGTGCTGGGGTGCTTTTCTGCACATCCTATGTGGATTTTCCTCTCTGAAGGCAAGATACTTTTCTTGTACTCTGTGAGAATGGGACACAAGTTTTCTGTTGAATAAGGCCCATAACTTTTCTTCTCCTTTCCAGGACTGAAAATGACTTTGGGATCAAGAGAAAAACATCTCCCATTTTTCTTGCTGCCCTCCTTTAAGAGGTATTCTCCCTCTTAAATCTTCATCATGAATCTGGCAACTTGGAGAAGATAAAATTAGTAACAAAAGCTTATATGTCAAGAGGCCCAGAATCTGTGCCCTTTGAAAGGAAGAAGAAAACAAGCATAAACATAAATTTATATCTCAGAATTTTCTTGCTATAATAATTATTGCAGATGTTTAAATAGCTATCATTTTGCGAGCTCAAAAAATACCAACTTTCTACTACAAAGACTAAAACTCTCAAATAAAGCACAAGGCTTTAATGTTTATCAGGCTCCTACAGCTGCTATCTCAGATGATCTTATTTTGGTGGAGGAGGGAGAGGCAGAAAAATTGTGTAACAGACCCTGGTTTTGATAGGCTGATGGAAGCTTTACAAAATCAATCTGTGAACTTTCCAGTTTGCATATACCTAAAGCTCTTGCAGCCATCACGTTATCTGAACTTTCTCAGCCTCAAGTTCTGTAGTCAACTGTCCTTCATCAAGGTGCTAGAACCTAAGAATCCTGGAGTTCAGCATTATTCTCCTCCCCTTTTAGGTCCTGATTTACCCATTGTGTGAGCTTCTCTAATAAATGGCTCCTAATCCCTGAGCCTAAAGTGAGGCTTCAACACCCTGAAGTGTCAATCCTTCCAGGACTGAGAGGATGTCATGTTCCTCCTTGTGCCTACCTGAAGATTCAGGGCCTGCTAGACTCTGAACCTCTTTCCATAAGCATATTTTTTGCCTGATTGCTCAGGAATATGTCTACTCCTTAATGCCCTCGACTGGTTTCCAAATCCCAGGATCAAATCTCAAGGTGTCTGGTCTGTGACCCAGTGACTTTACCTACCTGCTGGGTGATTATCCATTACCTTTCTAATAGCAGCATTCTGTATGTGCAACTATTTTCTTCTACCTTCCTGCCCTCTACTACCTTGCTGGTTCCTCTTAGAAGCAGTCTGTGTCTAAGCGCTAGCTTTTCTACTGCTATTCTCTGGTTCATTTAACCTTTGTCCAGCTAGTTACAACCAGACAAGTTTGTACATCTTTGTGTGTAGGATCAGCTTGTTATAGAAGCCTCCCAGACTGAATAGAATAAGAAGCAACTCGTATTCTATGAGTACTAACAATGTGTCTGAGGTTGTCTGTTATATACTCTGCTTCATCAACTGCATGACTTACATATAACAGTGATTATGCACTTGTAAAGAATATGGAAACTCTATCAGCAATACTAAAATGAAGCTCTATATCAACAAAAAGAGGAAAGTGGAAATTACTATTCATACAAGACCCATATGATGTCATTGTTCTCAACACTCCAGACTGATCCTCTAGGTCCCAAGTGCTGAGCCAAGGCCTGCAACATGACATGATTCTACTTTTATTCCCAAAATCATTTACTTCTGCTACTAATATGAAAACTATCCAGAACTATAGCTCATGTGGACATGCTAACTACCTTTTAGCCTAGGGTTCCAAGCATATGGCCAACCTTCAGTCCTTGGCAGTGGGGCAGAAACACTGGACACAGAGCTGAGAAGCCTATGAAATTAAACTTTTAAGGAACATAAAGGCATCTACTCAATGGAACTAACTCTTAAGGACAAGTCCTTTCTTCTCCTGAGAAATTGGCCCACTTGGAATTCTGGCTTAGACAATTTTTCAATCACATGGTGACTGACTTGAGATATCCCAGAGGGAAAATTCTTACCTTGACATGAAATCAGTCAACTAAAAATAACCCACAAATGTGCCCCTTCTCAGCATCAGCCAGAGCCTAATGAAGACCTTTGAATTGCTGTTACTTTGTGCCTGTATTGCTACTCAGTTAATAGCACTATTATCATTAGCCTTGAAGTCACTCCTGTGCACCACTGTAGAGATGCTCTTTAGAAACAACATTCTGAAAAAATAGTTTCCAGGAGAATCGATAACAAACAACTTAGAGCACTACTGAACACCCCCATTGGTGAGGGTGGCCAAATGGGGCTGTGAGTAGGAGTCAGAAACCTAGATGTCCTGATTTCTCTAGTATTCTGAACATGTACAAGGCAAGGGGATATTTACAGTCTACAGGTGAAGATCAGTATGCCTGCTTCTTCATTGTTTTCTGTTATGAGGACCATAAGCTGTAAATACCAATGCATTATACAGAAGTCAGCATTATTTGTCTATTCTAAGCCCCGTCTTCTGAAAATTAATTGATTGATGCAGCTTCTATTTGCTTGATTTCCTCTCTCATTGTGTACTGAATCTAATCTCTTCATTTGCCAAGATTTCCCATTTTAGCCTAGGGAACCAAAGTCTCTAGGGCACTTGCTCATGGCTGGAGGCAGCTGAAGAGGTGGGATTCCCAGCAAGACTGTGGTCTTGGCCAGGCCAAGGCCTCATCCTGACCAGACTAGAGCCAGGTCTCTTGACTTACAGTCTATCTCCACAACAGCAGGAATGCTGGCTCTTTAATCTCCCCATGATATAAATATACTGGATATCACATGCATGTGGATTCCTTCTCATTTAATTGGTAGTTTGGATTCCGCTGCACAATCAGCCTTCCCTCCATTGAGTCAATTAGCTCCTACAAATGTACTGGGTGCTTCTCAGGCTCTATAATTATCACTTAGTGTCAAAAATCAAAAAGTGGAAAGAAGCAAACCCTAACCATATGTCTCAGGGTGAATGTCAGTCTCTAAGAAAAAAAAAAAAAATGAGCCTAATTCTTCATATAGAAGAATAGATTTTCCTTCATATATTTTCCTTGGCTCTTATATTAGAGAGATTATGTATCTACTTTTTATAGTATGAAGAATTAAAAGTGACCCAACCCTCAATGGCAGAAGCACTGTCTAAGCATCATTTCCCTTATATGTCAAATTGGAATTGGACCCTTCTCTTTCCATCCAATTCAGGAGATTCAGGCAAGTTAGGATAACAATTTCACAGTTGAGTCATATACTTATTTGAACTTTTAAAGTATAAATCACACTGTAAACATAAGATAGTGTTATTATTTTACTTGATAGCATATTTCTCATAAGCAGAACAGGGAATTAATTTGCAACAACACACCACTCAACACCTGCCCATTTCAGTGTCACTTCTCCAGATAATCCTTTTCAACATTTACACAGGGATGTGAGGGTATCTATTCTCTTTTATTATCTAACTTGATTTGGCAGATAAATCCATACACTGAGGTTGTAGTTGACTTAATCTGTGTATGTACATGAGCTCTGATTGAGACAGATGTGGGATTTTGCCTCCTGAGGGCTCTGCCACATGGTTAACCCATTTGCAACCTTGGGATGATATGAAGATCAAGGGATATTGTATGACTAAATTATCAAGTCTTGGTCCTTGTTTAATGGTAGTTCCTTTTCTCTCTAAATGCTTATGGAATTTTGTTAATAATACAAACTGACATCAAGGAATAGCTTATATGCAGGTTTTGGCTTCTAACTCTAGTTCTTTTTCCATTGCTTGGTATTTCTTTAAAAAGAGAATTGGGTATGAGACCACCCCATATCAGTAGTGTCCTTGGATTTTAGGGAAAGAGAACAATTTGGATGCTGTTCTCAACAGATATTTCAGTCACAATTAAATGTTGCTACTGTACTTAGGACAAAGGACAAGTGATCAAAGAAGACTAATTATAATGAATTATGACCCCCTCTTGAAGTCTGTTCTTGATATTTCAGCTGCTATGTGAATAGATGACAAGGCTGAGGAAATAACTGCCTGCCATCTGTCTAAAAATTCAAAGCAGGAGCAAAAAGTGCTTGGAGGGTAAGTCAGTTAATGATTAATTAAAATCTTAAAAGTTGTGTTCACTAGTCAATTTAAAAATTTGCCCAAACCTAAGAGGACCAAAAGTGTCTGGGATACTGCTATCCATTAATTCTAGTAGGACTTTCTAAAACATGGCCTAATAAAGATAAAGAGCTTGAAGAATGTAGATATCCTAGGTTCAAGGCCAGCCCTATCTTTTTCCTTTTTCTTTTCACATCCTAGTCATTCAAGCAACTTCCCTGAGCTATAATTTCTGCATCAATCAAATAAGAAGATAAAATAAAAGGTAGTGCCTAGTCTAGTCACCTTGCAAAGTTAACATGAGAACTTAGAGTGAGATCTTCCACTCAATATGCTCAAAATAAGATTAACTGTCTTTCCCCAAAGCTATCTTCATAAAGCACCCACATCAAAGAGAGACATTATTATCCACTGTTTTCCCAGTCACTCCCAAACTAGGGATGAGATTAAACACTTTTCCTTGCACTTCCCCTCTCCTGCTAATGAATGAAATATCCAATATATATTCAGTACATGTCCTCAACTCTGTCTTTCCAATACCTCTCCTCAACTCAGTTCCCACTTTCACAATCTGAGTGTAGGACTCAGCATCTATGGGCATTGTTTCTTCTTTGGTTTCCCAGCTTCCAGCTTTGACCATCCATTCCATCACTTGCTGCCAAGGTATTGCCAACAAACTTCAAGTCTCACTAGGACATCACCCTTCCTGAAATTCTTTAGTCAGATGGCTCTCCAGCATCTATTGTGGCAATAGACATAAAAACATACAAAAAATACAAACCCTAAATAATCTCTAGGAGCATCAGTATATTGCAAAATTCCACATTAACTTCCCCTTTCTTCATCTCCAACTCAAATTCTAAAGATATATCTTAAATCTACCATATTGTGATATGCTCAATTATTTTGTAGCAGCAATCTCTTATATTTGAATGGGGCTTTGAAGTCTATAAAGTCATTTTATATGCCTTATTCAGTTATTCATTACATATTATTCAAATATTAATTATGGCTCAGAAACAATACCTAGTGTTGCAAAAAGTAAAGGAAGTTACACTTATTCTTTCAAATGTAATAATAGTTTAATTGAATAGGTATATTGTAATAATAGTTTAATTAAAAAGTAGATACTGACCCAAGTAATGTGAAATAGTCAAATATATTGTATCAAATAAACCCAAATACAAGTGATTTCAATAGACTCAATCTATATACACTACTTCCCATAAAATTTGATCCAAAATCACTGTTAGTGGGTGTGACAAGTACTAAAATGAAAATATTAACTCAAACAGACCACAGAGGGGTCAATTTGAGCAGGAAACTGGGAATAATGCCAGAGGAGAGGATAGTAGACACATAGTAGCAATGGGAGTGAATGGTACAAACCAGTAATCTAAGAGTACAAACAAATCAAAACTTTAGAGTCATGTAGAAACAGCACAAGTAAACAGTAGGTAATCTGTACGTCAAAGGAAGAGAGGAACACTCTGATTTAAACACAGGTGAGGATAGTTCAAAGGATGGGCATAACAGAGGACAGTGGGCCCAACCTAGAGAGGACCCCCCACGCTGCAGTCCCCATGCAGGGCTTACAGAGGAACTAGAGAGCATTACTAGGCCCATGGCAGCATAGACTTTCTGCTCCTCCACAACTGCTTGCCCAGCTAGGTACCCTGCCTGCTCCCCCATCACACTCTCTACTACTCACAGCCTTGCAACATATAGATCCAGAAAATATGCACTGTCTCCAGATGTTATTATACTCAGCTCAGGCTCTCTTAACAAGAAAAGAAATCTATGTGAAGGAGAGAGGAACAAAATAGTGCAAATAAAGCAGCACCATCAAGTTAAAGGGAAGAAAAGTTATGGTTAATAATCATATTCATCATATGAACAACATTTAGCAAGTATTCATTACTTATGTGGTAGACTGCCATGCACGTTACAGATATTGTGTGTAAGTCATTATTATAACCTTTAAAATAACCATTATTTCCCTTAGTTTACAGAAAACAAGTCACAGAAAGGTTAAGTGATTTGCCAAAGGTTATACAAATCAAACGATAAAGCCAGGACCCTAATTTCCTAAGTTGGTGCCCTTATTCATTCTACTCTACACAGATCTCCATAATTCAACAGTAAAATTCATTCTTTAAAACATAATTTGAGGTCTATATGGCCATTATTCCTGTCTTAATGAAAAAAACAAAACAAAATGGTGGAGGACAGGGAAAGAAAAAAATAAGGTAAACAGCTTCTAGAGAAAATTAGAATAAGTGGTATCAAACACAGGGAGGGAGATCCCCACACTATCTGGGGAGATACAAGTAGAAAATCTCCTCCTCCCTCTGTAAAGAAGATAAGGGCCTTACCATTCTTTAACTCCTGTGGCACTTTCTAAAGTTAACCTTTGTCTCTTCCATTCAGTCTCATGCTCTTGACAACCAAAGGAATGAGCCGATAAAAATAAAACTGCTCCCTTTTGAAAGTGATCTGGTTAGAATCAAGGAATTTTAAGCATAAAGAGTAACTTTTACTAATGGGCACTATGGTTTAGGCCCTGAGATAAATGGCATTCCCAGAGAATCATAACTAGCAGTAACTGGGGTTGATGTGTTTGGTATTTTGTAGTTGGTTTTAGGCCTTTCCCTAGAATCAAGTGGTGGATGTATGAGATTCAATAATGGAGCAGAGGCTAAATTTCAAAGACTCAAGGAATCTTGAGAAATAATTCAATATGCACAGAGAGATTATTGGTCTCTACTCCACATATTAAAATGGGAGAGAAGAGATTTTTCTGGAACTTAGGGTAACAGAAGAGCCCACACCCCAACAATCGTGATAAGGGTTCAGGTTAAGTCATAATAGTGACAACTTAACAGAAGGATGGTGGATGTGGCTCAGGTCAGAGTTCATGGTCAAGGGTTATCCAAAAGATTAGGATTCTTTAGTGGCCTGAGCAACCCTGGGGTATGGTATTCGAGTATGGATCTGAGAGCATTTCAGTAGCACCCCAGTCATGGCTAGAGGATGACAGTTCTCTGGGTACAGTAGGGCAAGCAGACAGCATTAATCTATAGATACTGTGATTAAACGGAGAGATTCAGTTTGAGAGGCTAAGAGATTCCATTTTCTCAAGCAGGAACACTGTAGCCAAAGATGCTGGGAATACATACTAGTAAGTGTTCCTTCCTGCCCACAGAGTGCTGAGTTCTGGAAAGCATTTATATGAGTACAGGAACACTTTCAGCCCAACCAATGATATGTAATTTTCTTCAGAAAACTGTTATTGCAAGAGGTTGTATCTTGGTTTTGGAGTCTACATATAGCAGGGAAAGCATTTAAATCCAAGACTGTCTTATTCAAAAGAGTGGATATTTTAATCACTTTGTTGCCTTCTTGGGACACAGCTGGACTTCATTCCTGATGCTTCTAGTTTCAATTTCTCTAGTAGCCACCATCTGATCAATAACTAGCCAAGCATTCAGTACTTATGATATATGAGACTCCTATATTTTACATAGGTGACTTATGCCATGATTACAACTTATAAAATAGCTATTATTTTCACCTATTTAATTTCCCATTGCCATCTGTGTGCCATTCATGAAGAAGCCAATCTCTGAATGAACTTTCTTTTTGTGTATGATCATTTATATTTCTGACTGATAGACCCTTAATTCCCTACATATCTATAGTATGACAAATTCCCTGTGGATGGCATTCATCTTGTACCCTGACATCTTGGAAAATATCTGGAACAGAATGGAAATTCAAAACAGGGGTTGTTGCTAAGGAACAAAAAATACAATGAGCAAGGGGTAAAGCTTTCCTAGAAGAGTTTCTCCTGATTCTCCTCAAAAGCATGCACACAAACTGATTCACCCACTTCCTCAGGCCAGATGAAAGGCAGGAATGCATGTGCAGTTGCCCTTGACAGATCCAGAGCCAAAGGATAGATGAAGTGGTCCCAGCAGAGAGCTTGCTTGTCAGTGATTCAGGAGGGACCCTGAATGTATACCATGATTTCTTCACACTCTCTGGGTCTGAAACCCATTGCCAGTTTTCTCCTTCCTTTAAAATACTTTACACAAGATGACTTGCACTTTCACTTTGTTCTTTTCCTACAGATACATGCTGTATTTTTTGTTTAACCTGTGTTTAACTGATAAGACTTAGAATCCAGACAATGGGTACTGGACCCTACTTAGAATGTCTGTGGGGGAAATTGGCCCAGAGAAAGAAGAGGGACTTCTCCACTCCAAAGGCTGTCCTGAACTTTTCACTCCAAAGAGTAATGCATTTACCTAATAGAAGTAGACCTAAACGTGTCTCTGCTGACATTCAGGGACTATCAAGAAAGTGGAGCTTTCCCTTCTATACATCTGGTATGTGAAAAATTGTGAAGATGGAAAATCAAATGAATAGATGTTAAAACAAACAGAGAGGATTGTTGCTTCACCATGCAGTCTGGTTCCATTTACCAGGTATTTATGCAGCTCTAATTATGTTCCAAGCTAGGTGCTAGATTCATAAGACAAACAGTTGAGAATATGACTAATAAGGAACTATAGGAATCAGATTAGTGAACAGATAATTGCAGTCTGGTATACCCTGCTTTTAATTGATGCACAGATATATTTATAAGACAGATTACTTCTCTTTGGGGGTGAGTGTGAAGAGATAACAATACTGTGTAGAGTCTTGAAACTTAGTTTCCCATGATGATTCAAGATATTCCAGAAAAAAAGAAAGATACCATCCATGACACACTGAAACTGCTGTCTGGTGGAAGGACAGGGGTGTAGGGAACTACCAAGACAAATACTAGACTTTGGTGGCATTTGGGGCTAGCCAGACCTGAGAAAGGCCAAGTATCAGGCCAGGAAGAGGCTTCAGTACAATGTGGTATTCCTCATAGTGTTGGATTTTTTTCATTTATTGGTATTATAAATTTTTATGCTAAATGTTGAGCTTTCTTCTATTGTAGTGAGGAGAAAACGTGAGTAGAAATCCCAAAATTTTATGACGTGAAAATAAAATGCTGCTCATTGGAGAGAAAACCATGATTCCAGTTTTCTTATTTCTTATTTGGGGAGGCTGAGTATGAGGTGATGAGCCTTCAGAATTCAGTTATCAAAGATTCAAAATTCTAGATCCCTCCACTCATTAGACAAGTGACTTTGGGGAAGTTACTAAATTACTTAATGTGCTGTTCTCAATTGCCTTATACTTAAATGAAAATGATATTATCTATCTCACAAGAGTATTATGAAAATCAAATAAAGGGTATATTGCAAATATTTTCTCTCGTTCAATGTTTGCCTTTTAATTTTGTTTAACATGTATTTGGAGTTACAGTTTTTTGTGTTTTAATGTACCCAAATATACAATTTGCCTCCATGGTTGCTTTTATTGCTTTTTTTTGTTTGTTTAAAATACCATTTTCCCTCCGTCAGGTCAAAGAGATATTCACCTGTGTTTTCTGCTTCTTTTATAGTTAAACTTTTTTCATTTAGATGTTTAATCCATCTGAATACTTGAGATGAAAAGAGCTAACTTTTTCCATCTGAATAGTCACACGATACACAGCAAGTGATTGATCCTTTCCTGACTGATATAGGACATCAGCTCAATAACATTTTATATTTTGGGACCTCCCTGGTGGCGCAACGGGTTAAGCAACACACTATGAAGGAAACCGCAGCTACAATACAAGTTCGATCCCTGCTGCCGCTGGGGAGGTGACCCAATTGGTACAGCAGACTTCTCCTGCCCTGCCCATTGCTTCCCAGCAGTTCATCTGCCTATTCTGTTCCCTACTCTGTCTCTAGTGAATCCACTCTTTCCCTACACCTCTGAATTGTACCCCAGTGTATGTATGCATAAATAAATAAATCTTTAAAAAATTAACATTTTATATTTTATACTTGGGACTATGAATTTTATCGCCTTGATTTACATCTTTGCAGCACTCCTCCTTTTTTAAGTTTTTGACTATTCATATAGCATGCACTCTTTTCCATTCTTTGTTCCAAAATATTCTTGTTCTGCTTTATTCTTCCTTATAATTTTAAAAGGGAGACAACTCACAATTCAAATTTCATATTCAGAAAATTATTTTATAAATGGATGAAAATAGAAAATATAGTTGATGAAAATAGGAAATACAGTTTAATGGCATGATGTAGCACCTAGTTTTTATGCTTATCTATGAAATCAGGTTTCCTTGATCATCTCCCATTATGGGCATGTCATTGAAGAGACATTTCCAGAAGAACTAAGATCTCAGAGGGTACTGAATCCTCCATTAGACTATAGAAATGGCTGAGACCTGATAACTAGGTCACCAGGGAATGGAATACCCACTACCAAACATCAATTAACCTGAGCACAAATGTGAATGATAGCAGTAATCACTGTGATTTATTGAGCAATTACTAAGAACCAAGTGCATTCAAAGCCAATAAAATATAATGAATATGAGAATTAACTTAGGATTCAGAGAGTCCTGGGTTCTAGTTCCAGTTTTATTACTAATTGGCTGTGTGACTTTAGAAGACTACAAAATTTCTTTTGTGAGTAAGAATGTGATATAGAAATATCAGGTAGCAAAATCCCTAGAATGAGCCTCTACTGCAACAACAATATTGTCATGCTCAGCTCAAAAAAGTTACTTGAGTTAATAATGTTATCATATTTGAATAAATAAGGAAAAAAAAAACAGAGTACTGGGCAGCTTCTTGAGATTCATGCAAGTGGTAGAGCAGAGTTCAAGCTAGGTTTCTTTGACCTCAAAGTTCCATGCTTTGAAGTCATGCATTATCTTTTGTGCATTCATTTTCACAGTAAAGAAACAGGGCGATTTTTATGTTGCACAATGTTTTCATTCCACATGGAATGATTTTTATTTGAGAAAATTTTGTGTCATGTTCAATTTATGTATTTTCTTTGATTGGTATTTTTTACTATTAAACCAGTACAATGATTACAGAAGACTACCCTAGGAAGTGATAAAAATCTGTCTTGTAGCGCAGTGGGTTGAGCAATGCACTGTGAAGCATCTGCAGCACAGCAGCAGGAGTTTGATCCCTGGTCAGGGAGGGGACCCACATGGCACAGCAGACTGCTCCTGCCTCACCTGCTGCTCCCCTCAGCAGTGCATTTCAGTCTATCTGCCTGTTCTGTTCCCCACTCTGTCTCTGGTGAATCCTCTCACCTCCTGCAATTCTGGTCTGTACCCCAGGTATGATATATAAATAAATGATCTTTTTTTTTTAAACATTTATTTATTTATGCATACAAGCACTGGGGTACAGGCCAGAGGTGTGGGGGGTGAGAGGTTTCACCATAGACAGAGCGGGGAGCAGAACAGGCAGATCAACGGAAGCACACTGCTGAGGGGAGCAACGGGCACAGCAGGAGAGGTCTGCCACACCATGTTGGTCCCCTCCCTGGCCAGCAGCAGGGATCAAACTCGTGTTGCAGTGGCTGCGGTTTGCTTCATAGCGCGTTGCTTAACCCACTGCGCCACCAGGGAGGGCCAATATAAATAAATGATCTTAAAAAAAAAAATGTCTTGTAAGTATGCTAACCAATGATCCTGACTTACCAAGATTCTTCTAAGTTATCTGTACTACTTTAGTACTACAGCTGAGCTGGCATACCCTGGGAAAACATAAGTGAGTAACTCTAGAAAATGACAATTCTAAAAATAAAGGCACTTTGCTTCTCATGTCACTTAGATTCTCAGCACTCTTCATTCTCCAGGCAAGGATAAAATAACTCACTTCACTCTAATATAATCAGAAATTACTATTATTATAATGTTGAAGTACTTATAATTCTACCTAGTGATAATAATCTGTAAAATCATTACTCTCTTCATTTTAAATAGGAGAAATTAAGGGTCAGAGAGGTTCACCAATATCAGCAGTCTGGTAAAGATGGCTGTCTATGAACGATTCATACTCTTCTACCGAAGAATAGAAGTTTTCATTGAATAGCCTAAGATAATAACTAAATTTCTCAGAAATCCTTCATTTGCGTGGGTCACATGGGACCAACTTCTAACTAGTGGAATTTGGGTAGAAGGGATAGACATACTCTCAAAAGTGATCCACAAAACCAATTATTTTCTTCATCTCATTTTCCAATGGATGTTGATATTTATGTAGCTCTGAGAGCTATATGATAAATATGGTTGAGATAAAAGGAATCTGGTTCTTGAACAAAGATACTACCATAACTAATGCAAGTGCTTATTAAAAGGGTTATAGAACTCTAATTGTTGATGATAAACATCCCACAGAGGATGGCTGATTACAGATTCATTTTTATCCTGATCTATTTAAATGTGTTATTTCAGTTTCTCAATAGATGGATAGGATGGTTGTTCATATTTCATGTTCCAAAGTGAAAAAAGAAAGTTTTCATATATATATTATATCATTACAAAAACAAATTGGAATTTCAACTTGTAAAGTACAAGTTACAGTTAACGTAAGCAACACAGGATAAATTTAACTGAGGAAAATGAAATAAACTGCTTTAAACAGTATAAGTCAAAGCCAATAGATGTTCATTTAGAAGCACATTGAGCTCTGCAAATGAGCATGTGGTATTCACAGCACAAACCCAGCTGATTCAGCAAATGTACTGAATATAAAATCCATCATGTTCTGGATGGACAGCCTGACTTCATAGCCATAAACAGAATTATGTCTAACAGCCCAAGGCTAACACCGCAAACAATGAAACACACCATTACGAGTTTATAGAACAAGACTGGAATACTAATAATTACTTCCACCATGGTTGGGCCATAAATAGGATTATTAGACGCCAACAAGGATGACAATGCTGGTTTTACAAAATATCTTAAATCTGGGGATACTCACAGTTCTGGAGAGCAAAACACTGATGCCATGCTGGATACTGAGTGAAAAGGTTGTGCAGCCTACTTACCCACTGAGACATTCCATAAGGCTAACATTTTTGTTCTGAATTGTAAAACATATAGAACACTCCTTAAATTACATTTCTTTCTTCTTTTATCATGGATGAAATTCTTCAAAGACAATCGGGTAAGTAGGTATAAGCCATCACCACCACGCAAGCAATGCATAATTCAAATAGCCATTGCCTCTTGGGGAAGACTTTCAAAATGCATGTATTGCTGAGGTACTATATAGCTCAGAAGCCCAAAAGAGAAATCATATATGTGGTATCTTGAAATAAAATAGACAAGCTGGGACACACAGAGGAAAGCTGCTATACATCACCTGTTAAGATTATTCAGTAGTTTTATTGATTTTATTTACATTTGCTGCTATTCCTTTGAGAAGCTAAACAAACTACTTGTTGAGGCAAACACAAGGTTGACTGCTTTATTTTGTGAAATGGGAAACAAACACCCCAGCTCCCCATGCCATCACTCCTGGGTTTTGCTAAACTGTTTGCATTTATCAGGTAAATTTCCTAATGTTAATATTTGCCTACATGAATTCACCATACTTTTCACATTCACAGGTGATCCTTAATTTCCTTAAATATTTGACAGCCAAATAAATTGTGCCAGGGTGTTCTAGGATCAAGTATGTACTAATTCAACCAAGACATGACATATAACTGCTAGGAACATGGACTCTGAAACTAGACTGTTAAGGTTCAAATAAAGATGTCAACTCTTATTATTTGAGTCATCTGGGCAAGTTATTTAAATGATCTGCATCTCAGTTTCTCATCTATAAATGGGGATAACAACCACTCTCCTCTAGAGCTGTTCCTAAAACCTATATTAATTGAATTTTTTAGAGTACTTAGAAACTGTCTGGCATACACTGCTTACTATTATATTGATTTTTGTTGTTGTTTCAAGAAGAAAGAGCTCATCAGGAGCTGTGCAGTTAACATAGAAGATAAGGATTATAATAGGAAAAATACCTTTGTTATCAATTTAAAGATAATGCTCAATTGAACACTGAGAAAACATGAAGATAAACCCAGTCACCTTCTGTAGAGAGAGTGACCATGGGAAGCAAAGTGCTCAGCTGTGGGAGGGTACCTGAAGATTACTTTATAGTCTGTTCTTCCATTGTGATTTCTGTCAGATTAAATAAGGTTTACCAAAAGAAAAATGTCAAAATGGAACTTGATAAATTATCTGCACTGACCAAATAAGATGCATAGTAATAATTCAATCAATAAATACATTTAAAAATTTTTTTTTTAATCTGTAAAAGCCAAGGATAAGACAATTGTGAATATATAGCTGCACTGGATCTAATGAGCCAAGGTTCTGAGAAGACTTAGCAAGAAGAGATTTGTAAGATACTTATAAATCTCCACAAGAGAATGTGAGTAGATTTCTTCAGAAGACATCATCCAGGAGACAAGTGAAAGTGTAGGATATACAGCATATTAAACACATAAAATTTACACCATATTATAATAGATTTATAAATTAGAATATAATATTTAGTACATAGCATGTAATGTAGTATATGAACTGAAGTTACCCTCAAAGAAAAGTTGCATAAACTGCTGCTAACACCACAACTCTAGACTGTCTGGTTGGTTAGCTGGCTGGAAAACAGGCAAAAACAGTATCTGTAGTTAGTTCCATTTTGGAGAGGCTCTGCCTTAACAGACTTTGTTGAAAGTCTTTGAGGCTTCCTCCGTGAGTGTGACATCCCCACAGTAACTAAGAAAAGTCCTCTGGAAGGTGCATATCAACATTACCCAAAGAGCTATCCAAGAGGGTAAATTAATAACTTCTTTACTGCAAGATTTCAGAGAACTTGTATTCTAATGCATTTTTCACATCACTAGTGAGAAACATAAAATGCAGTGTTTTCAAACTTTTTTTAAACTACAGTTTCCATCATAATTTTTTCAGCTGTTTGATCTAGAATTATTGACCTAATACAAAACAAATCAAAGAAAACACAGAAACCACTAATGACCTTCTTTCGAAATTCAGTTCTAGCATCATCTCCACATACTGAAGCTCAGTTGTGGAGTTATCACTGTCTTATCAGAACAATATCCATAAACATCTCTCTCTGTCTCTGTCTCCCTCGTCCTCTTCTCTCTCTTACCAGAGGTCATGTGCTCCATTACACAGTGTTTGTTTTAGAGAGGGTGATGAAAATATATGTAAATTAACAAATGATTGACTAATTCATATTACTTGACAACTGACTTTTAGGAAAAACACTAGACTTTTAGGCTGGATACTGAAAGTGGATAGTATCCACTAGACATTTTATATATATATATGTATATATGTGTGTATGTCTTATATGTAACATATAATATACATATTTCTATACAGATATAGTCACACACTCATATGTATACATATACGTATATATAAATGAATTCAGCAAATCAGTAATAAAGTCACTATAAGTTGAACAAGAACATTCTTAAAAAATGTCATCATTCAAATACTTTATGATCCATATATATGGAATCTAAGTGAGCTGAACTATCAAAACAGTGTTTTATTGGTTACCAGGAGCTGGGGTTGAGGGGGAAATAATGTACTATAAACATTAAACTTGCTAAGAGACTAGAACTTAGTTATTCCCAGTATAAAAACAGATGATAATCAGTGACTGAAGAGAGGTGCTATGTGGTGGTAGAATATGAATCATATTACAATATATAAAGGTATCAAATCAACACTTTATATAGCTTAAACTTGCACAATGTTAAATGTCAATTACATTTCAATAAAATAAAGTCATCATTGATAGGACCCTGAAAAAAAATCATCTTCACAGTGAAGGAGGAAACTTCTAAGCCTGAGTCACTAGGAAGAAGAGCAGTCTTGTAAAATGACAAAGAGGATGTGTTCACATTTTATTTTTATTGAGGTGATGTCAACTTACATTATTGCTGGAAGTTTGGAAGTATAGGATTCCCACCCCTCACAGGTACAGTCACTGCAATGCACCCATCACCTAATATTGAGCACAAATTTTAAATCATTTCACATTTATCTTATTTTAAATTAAATTTATTACAACCACAAAAGTATGTTAACATCTAAAGATGCCCCAAAGGCAAGGACACATCTTACCATTTAACAAGTCATCAGATTTTTGTTGACATAAAATATTCTGTAAATGTATATAAAGGATTAAATATGCAAAACTGAAAATATTTTTAAGATACACAAAATTTATAACCCAATCCAAGCAGAGTTCTTTTCTCCTGTGCTTTCTACTTCATTAAGAGGCAGCTTTTCTAGCAACTATACCATACAAGCTGCTATGAACAAATATTTCTAGGAAAAATACTTACTGCTTTATTTCTCTAAGAAAATCACAATATACACATCACTTGTCAAACTTCAAAAATATTTTCAAAAGTGCATTATGTTTAAAATGTCAGTCGATACCCACATGTATGGACTGGAATCATGCTGTAGCTCTACATTTGTTAAGGGTGAAAATTTCTTGGGGAAATTTCTTAGGGGAAATAAAACAACTTTGAATGCTTCTCCCTTTTGGAGTGAAAGGAAATGTAAACAACACCACCTATTATTTATTATCAAATAAACCCAATCTTATCACCAATCGAACTTAGAATTGTTCCTATTTAAAGGGGATATATATGTAGTACAAAATGGTGGTGTATAGGACTGTGTTACAAGAAGATCAGCCATTTCTACTTTGCATCACAGAAGTCCTTGGAGCTTTCTTCAGTTCACTGAATAATTCTCCATCCACTAGAACATCTCTTATAGAAAAACCTTAAGTACTCCCAACATTTGGACATCTTCAAAGTTCAATCATATTTTGTAACTTTCAACCTAACAACTATTTTGAAAGCAAAATACCTCTCTTTGTTGTTATATGCAATACAAAGATGAGGCAATTCCTTGATATCAAATTGCTTATGATTTGTATGTGTTTGTATTTGTGCGTGCACAAGTCCATATGCTCATGTGTGTCTGTCTAGGGCTGAAAGAAGTGGTTAGTAAAAGCAAATACAAATAAAATCTTGAGGCATAACTGAATTTTAAAAATGACATTTAAAAATGCTAGTGAAATCTTAGGAAACCATCTCTGTATCCATTCATTCATTCATTCATTCATTCAATCATTCATTTGATAATTAGTATACTCACTTTGTGTCAACACTGCAAGTTTAAAATCCATGGCTGTGGTCCCTGGAGAAGGATGTTAATAGCCTTACCAATGATAAAGATGTCTATGCAGACAAGTTAAGTTCAGTTGGTTAAATGCTAAAGTAGAATTGTTAAAAAAGAACATTTGGAACACAAAGAAGAAAGTGAGTTTATCAGCCTGGGAAAAGAAGGAAGTTTTCTCAGAGGTCCTGACATTAAGCTGGCTCATGAAAAACTTAGTAGGAGATAGCTAGGAGCAAAAATGGTGGTGTCTACTCAAAACAACAATGACTGAAAAGGTTCGTTATAAAAAATGAGAATGGATTTCCATGATTTTTGATAATTTGAGAAAGATTTTAATCCCAACTTAAGTATCTGAATATTAATGACTGAAAATATTATTAGGGCTATGAAAAATGAGGCCAGAGTGAAGAAGCTTAACTATAAAGCTAAAAATGACTTTTATCTATATACAGCAGAAATCCTGACCCATTGTAATGACACGCAACTGTTTAGTAAGTTCATACTGATCACCATATAAAGAATGAGTCTGGGAGACTTACATAAATGATACAAATGCCACAGTTTAGACATGATTCAACTAGACTAAAACAGACCGGGTAGAAAAAAAGAACCTAGCTCTCTTGTAATGGGTGGTATCAGAAAGTCGTCCTCTTTGAGTGATACAGCAGGTAAGAGAAGTGTGAGTAATCTAAAATATGTCACATCTTTAGCTAGAGAACCACTTGAATGGCCACACACCAACCATCAAATCAAGCGATGTAAGAGGTGAAAGATACTAATGACAGAAACACTACTATTTCAGACAAAGTCTCTGAAATTAAGCCCATTTTGTTTTTCTTTAGATAGATCTAGACGAACTAACAGCCTGCTATCAAGTGAAGCTCACAACTATGCCTTATTTGTTAAGCACAGGAAAAAAACATGTAAGTAAACTAGTGAATGCCTTTGGGTAACGTAAGCATGTGCATATGATTTTGATTATGTTGTTCCCTTCATGTATTTAGGTGCTGAATGTCACTTAGACTGGGCACCTCTGGTTGAAACCCTTGTATGTATCTAGAAGATAGTCATACAGTTTGGTAGTCATCAGCCAAATGAGTTCACACAAAGGGAATTGATTATGTAACTCAGAGAAAGTTTGTGGAGTGACCAAAAAAACTGACCAAAGGATAGTCTGTATTGAGAATATGCCAAAAAAAAAAAAAAAAAAGTGTATTTAGGCCTTCCAACTGTATTTTACCTTGGATTTAAAGGATGTTATATAACTTCTTAATTGCCTCTATAGCATGGTTTTATAAACTAAACTCTTTTTCTCCTGTAGCATTTTTCATTTTAAACCTTTGTAGGGAAAATGGTGGCCACATAAAAAACTAAGGTGTTATTAATTATTTTTATGTGATTTGAAAATATATTTTCAGTGAAATTTTTCTGCTTCCATGTTCTGAAATTATGAGTTTTCATGCCTGTTTTTCCTTCTGCCTGGATACTTTGCAATAGCTCTTTATATGGTCTGTAATTTTTTTCTGGTCCATCACCATCAGGAAGAACTTCTCAGCACATCCCTTCAAGAATAATCTTCTTTTCCCTCTCCCAACTCCCTGCACCTTATTATCTTCTATCAATGCATCTTCCTTGCAGTATTAGTTACAAGTTAAAATGACATATCAACTGATTATTTGTCAATTGTGTCCCATCTTCCAAAGGGTAGTGCATGAATTCTTGTAAACTTTTTGTTTCTTCAGAAACATCAGAATATTTTTTTGAAAGAATGAACTTATTATTTTACTGAGGGGTCCCAAAATGGTGACAGTCTATTAATATTTCTTTCATGTATTAGCTAGAATGCCTTCATTTAAGAAATGAGCGACATGATTCTTTCCTTTCACTCACCAGTTTTCAAGATAATGAATGTATTTCCATATAATCTTTGAAAGAAGACCAATTCATACCTATATTTCCTTCTAATGAGCACCCCATGGATGTATTCTGTGTTTATACTGCCTAGTGATCTTCCAGGCATTGAATATAACTGACCCACATCAAGAGCTGTCGGTCAGAGCACACAATCATGCCCTTCCTGAAGCCTCTACAATTTTTCTTCAAGCATAATAATATAATCCTTCCCAGATGCTCTCTTAGCTTTTGGGTATAAATTTATATTAAACATTATTTTGGGGAAGGGGGATAAAATGGAGTAATAAATAACAACATGAGTTGAAGTAGAAAAGTGAGTTTAATCCCCAGTCTGTCTCTTATAAACCTTGAGTTCTTGGCCAAATTATTAAAGTGCTTCAATCTATAATATCTAAAAAATGGCTATTAAAATAATGGATGAAATAATTTCCATAAATCAGTTATCAAAGTGCTTGACACGGTATGTTGTCAAAATATGTTAACTATTATAATTAATCTTAAGTCTAGTCTGTCTGTCCCTCTGTCTGTCTCGGCTTTCTCCTCCAGTGTCCTTCCTCCTTCCTTCCCTCCCTCCCTCCTTCCTTCCTTCTTCCCTTCCTTCCTTCCTCCCTCCCTTCCTCTGTCATGTCTAGAGATATCCTTGAAGTTCAGCCTGTGATCTATATATAATCCTTACTTTTCTGAGCATTATATTCAAATGTAAATGTCAGGAAGATATGTAAAAATCAAAGAGATTGCAACATTATCTATTGAAAGTCCCACAGGTGGTTTTTTATTATAGTGACTTGTATCCGACTAAGGAAGGACACATACTGAGCCCAATTATATCAACTTTTGGTTCAGACTAGGACACCAAAACCCAGCTGGCAGAAATAGGCCTATTAGATGTCACTTCCAAGTAACTTCTATTCATATCACTCCTAGATGTGTCTTGTTTCATAGGATATTCACACAGAAATAAGCACTTTGATAGTCTGGCCTTCACATGATGTCTTTACTTTCTATTTCTGATATAAAGATTTCTGACTATTGAAACTCATAATCTGGAGACTCGGACATTACATTTCCTACAGATAACACAAAGCTTTGAAACGAAGCAAAACTTTGGTTTTGCTTAGAACATAAAGTCTAGGCTACACCACTCTCCCAATGTCTCCCAATTCTTCTGTGTGAATTCCAGTCACCATGGTGTTCTTTCAACAGCTTGAATTTACTATGATTCTTCCTGAATCTAGTCCCTTGCCCAGACCATTTCCTATATCTGGGGTCTTCTCTTTCTACTCCATACCCATGCTATGGCTAATTAATTAACTCTTAAATACATTTTAAAGACCAGCTAAGTCATTTCTTTATGAAGACACCCTTAGCTCTTCAAAACATTCTGCAGCACTTTCAATCAGCACTTCATAAGCCACATTACAGTTTCCCATTGCATTCTTCACAACATTGCTTCACATCTGTAACATCTGCAACTCCATAATGGTGGGAATCAGACTCTTCCATATTGTAGCACTCAGCACTGTGTCATCATAGAGCTGGCATCAGCAAATAGTCGTTGAATGAATGACAAATGAAAATCAAGAGTCAAGGAAAGGTAATTCACATGCATCAATTATTTACTAATGCTAGCAGTAGATTGGTAGGAGCAAATACATGATTGCCTATTATTCTCACCTTGACTAATAATTACACCATTCCAAATGTGGAGCTCAGGACTCTAAGAAGTGAGTCATTTATCTACAACACAACAACAATCTGAGCATTATCAGTAAATTCTCCAGCCAGAAAAGAGACGAAACACTGTTAAGGTCCAGAGCCATCATCCTTTGTCAGATATTCTTAAATAAAATTTGCAAATATACTCAAAGTATCTCAAGAATTGATTCATTGAAATATGGTAAGTCCTGACTATATATGATCCTGACTCAATGATCAAGGAATTTTATTTTCTGAGAACTACTAAAATAATGTAACATCTTTCATCATTGTTGTAATGAACCCATTACATTTGTTTTTCCCCCATCTGGAATTCATTTTCATTTTCCTTCTTTTTTAAAAATGATATTAAAATTATAATATTTTAAGCAAAAACAATATTTTTGTTTTTAAAAAGGGCCAATTTTATATTTTCAATACTTATGAAGCTACAAAATACTGAATTTTATGTATCTCCCAAAATTTTACTGAGATATAATAAATAAAATCTTATATTTAAAGAGTAAAAATGATGTTTTGGTACATATTGGCCTGGTAAAATGGTCAATTTGAACTAATTAAGTACTTAAATAGCATATCAATCACCTCAGTTATTTTTTGTGCACTGAGAACAATTATGATATTGCTTTGTGATAGGTTATTGGCACTGAAATTTTTGTGGGTGGTTAAGTGAAGCATGTGCCCATATGGAGGTGTGAACAACTGCTCAAACAATAAAACTTAAAAATTTTAAAAGTAAGATCTATTCTCTCTGTGTATCTCTTTATTGTTTTCTCTCTCTTTTGGTTGTGTCCATTTCCATTTTAAAAGGACAGATTTACTAGGAAAAGTAGAAAGGGGTAAAAAAAAAAAAAAAGGAGGTGCCTGAATAGATGTGGATGAGCAGAGAGCTATTCTATTCTTGCTTAAGTGCTTAGTAGCATTTCATTTTGTGTATACCACTTCTTCCTAATCCATTCATCTGCAGAGTGCACTTAAGTTCTTTCCATAGTTTTGCTACTCTAAACAGTGCTGCAGAGGAAAGGAGGGCTTATATCTCTTCAAATTAGTTATTTTTAAATATATCTTTGGATACTTACATGTGGAATTTCTGGATCACACAGTAGAGTTATTTAGGAAGGGACCAGTCTACTTTCCCACTAACAGTGTATAAGGATTCCTTTTTCCCTATACTTTTTTCAGTACTTGCTGTTTCTGGCATTTGTATATGGACCACTAACGCATGTGTGAGATGGTATCTGACTGTGGTTTAGATTTGTATTTCCCTTTTGATAAGTGATGATAAAAATTCCTCTATGTGCCCATTGTCCATTTGTTTGTCTTTATTGGAGATGTGCCTATGTAGCTCTTTTGCCCGTTTTTTTTTTTTTTTTTTTTGATTGGGTTTTTTNATGTGCCCATTGTCCATTTGTTTGTCTTTATTGGAGATGTGCCTATGTAGCTCTTTTGCCCGTTTTTTTTTTTTTTTTTTTTGATTGGGTTATTTATTTTCTTTTTGTTGAGTTATATGAGTTCTTTGTAGATATCAGACATCAGCCCTTTGGCAGATGTATGTTGTGAATTTTTTTTTTTTCCCATTCAGTAGAGTGTCCTTTTGTTTGTGTGACAATTTATTTCACTGTGCAGAAGCTTTTTAGTTTGATGTAGTTCCAATTGTTTATATTCTGTTTTGTTGTTACTCTTTCTGTTGATAAAAAGGCCACAAAAACAACCCTGAAACCTATATCATGAAGTTTTTGTCTATATTTTCTTCTATGTATTTTATGAATTCAGGTCTTACATTGAACTCTTTAATCCATTTTGAGTTAATAATTTCTGTATGGTGTGAGATAGTGCTCTAGTTTTATTCCTTTGTATGTCGCTGTCCAATTTTCTCATCAATATCTATTTAAGAGACTTTCCTTTCTCAAATATATACTCTTGACACTTTTGTCTTAGATTAACTGTTCATGTGAGTGTGGGTTTACTTTTGGGCTCTCATATCCATACCACTGGTCTGTGTGTTTTTGTTCCAGTATTGTACTGTTATAATTATTATAGTTATGTAGAACAGTTTGAAGATTGGGCCTGTGATACCATCATTCCCCCACTTTTTTTCAGGATTACTTTGGATATTTTAGGTCTTTAGTGGTTTCATTTGAATTTCAGTAAATATTTTTTTCTATTTCTTTGAAGAATGACATGGAAAGTTGAATAGGGATTGAATTCAATCTGTATACTGCCTTGTAACAATGTTAATTCTTGCAATCTATGTGCAGAGAATATCTTCTCATTATTTTGTGTCTTCTATTTATTTTAACAATATTTTCTAGCTTTCATTATACAGATCCTTCACCTTCCCCTTTATTCCTAGGTATTTCTTTTTTTAAAAAATGGAATTGTTTTCTTGATATTTTCCCTCTCCAAGCTCATTTTCATGTAGGAACACAACTGATTTTTGTGAATTGTGACAACATGAATGAAATTGGAGGGGATTAACCTAAGCAAAATTAGTCAGAAGGAGAAAGACAAATATCAGGTGACTTTACTTCTATTTTGAATATGGAGAAACAAAACAAAGGGTAAAATAAAAACAAACCAATAAGAAACCCTAGAAACATGACTGTAGAATTGAAGCTACCAAAGAGGGGAGGGAGATTAAAGAGTCAAATGGGGAGGGGATATGATTAACTATGGTACAGGACTATGGGTTCCTTGGTGATAGGTATGCTCTGGTAACATACACATTAAGGATGTATGCTATAACTCTAAATCATATACAGTGTCGTGAAATGATGTTATCTTAATTAAAAAATAACTATAAGTCGATTCTCTTAAAAAATTTAAACAATACAACATTGTTAAGTGTTGTCGCATTATTATATTAAATCTCCGGAGGTATTCACTTTGCATAACTGAAACTTTGCATCCCTCAAACACAGTCTCTCCATCTACCCCATCCCAGACCTTAGAAAAAGAAAATCCTATTTATGCTTTTATGAATTTGACTATTTTATATTCAACAGATAGGTGAGATCATGGAGTATTTGTCTTTTTATGTGTGACTTATTTCACCTAGCAAGATGTCCTCATAGTTTATAATTGGTGATGCAAATGTTATTATCTTCTATATTTGAAAGAATTAATAACAGTTATATATCATATTTTTTACTAAATGTGATATATTTTTGCTATTTTGAATTATTTTTCAATATACATAAAAATTCAGTTAATATTTTAAGATAATGTTTTCCATACATTTTTTACATAAACCCTGAAGTGAAATTGCTAGGTCATATGGTATTTAATTTTTTGAGGAATATTCATACTCCTTACTATATAGTTATATCAACTTACAGTCCCATAAAATGTGTACAATTCTCTCCACATCCTTGCTAATGTTGCTCTTGTTTTTTTGATAATAGCATCCTGTGTGAGGTAGTATCTAATTTTGGTTTTAATTTCCATCTCTCTGATAAGTGAAACAAACTAAGTTTTCACAACCTATTGTAAATTTGTATATCTTCTTTTGTGTGGAATATTTTGAAAGATGCATATTCAGGTCCTTTTCCCATTTTTAAATCATTTATTATTTTCTTGGCTACCAAGTCGTATGATTTCCTTATACATTTTATATACTAATCCTTGACCAGATGTATGATTTACAAGTATTTTCTTCCACTCCATAGATTATCTTTTCATCCTTTTTGATTGTTTCCTTTGCTTTACAGAAGATTTCTAGTTTGAGGTAATCTTACATGTCTATATGTTTGCTTTTATTGCCCCTACTCTTTTATCATATGCAAAATCCAATAGGACCAATATAGGAATTATTTTTCCCTGTTGTTTTATACTTTTTACACTTTCAGGCACTACTTTTAAGTATATTTATATAATACTTTTAAATCTTTAATGCATGTTGATTTCACTTTTTTATAAAGTGTCAAGTAAGGGTTCAATTTTACCCATTTGTTTGTGTATATCAGATTCTCCAATAAATGAAGAAACCATCCTTTTTATTATTATTATTGTGTTTTGGCACTCTTATCAAAAATCCATTGACTATTAATGTGGGCATATTTATTTCTGGGATCGCTATTTTGTTCCCTGTGTTTGCCTTTAAGTCTACTGTTCTGCTTATTCTAGTTTTGTGATGTATTTTACAGTCATGAAGCATGATAGCTGTTCTTTCTCAAGACTGTGATTATTAGGGGTCTTTAAAGGCCCCTTATAAATTTATAAATTGTAAGATTGTTTTTCCTATTTCTGCAAAGAATGACACTGGTATATTGATAAGAATTGCATCAACCCTGTAGAAGGCTTTGAGTTATACAGATATTTTAACAATGTTAATTTTTTCTAATTATCTCTTGCAGATTAAGACTTTCTAGTATTGTTCACCAACTTCTATGGTATTATGGAAAACTGTTTCATTACAGTAAAATAAAAAGCTTACTTTCCCTGGTAAACCATGAGTCAGTGAACTATATTTCACAAAGTACTAACATTTACAAAACTTTTTATAGTATGAAACTAGAGGGTCTCAGAGGTGAAATGACTATCAAATTCACAGAAATCAGAAATTGTGAGACCTAGATTTGAAAATGAATCTTTTGATATCAAGTCCAGTGTTCTTTATACTGCAGTACAGTTGATAACATATCATCCTCCCTCAATAACAGATGAAAGGACAGGAATCTGCAACCAAAACCATTTTCTCTGAAATTCTTTCTCAGCTGACATCCAGTTATGCAACTGTGATTCACATATTCAAGTGGTAAACTTTATACGTTTCAATTTTTTAAGTTATAATGGGGATGTTAAACAAGTATACTGACCACTGCCTCTCAGCCGTACATTAGACCTAGCCTCTCGCAAACACACACCCTAAGCCCTGGACATTGGCCCAAGCCTGCTCAGTCTCCAAGGCTGGGCCCTAACCCTAAACTGAGTCTGACAGAGAACCCTGGCCTGGGCCCGAATCCTTGGGCCCACCGTCAAGCTGAGCGGCACCCTCCTATAGGTCCACGCCCTTGACCAGCCAGGTTCTGACCATGCGCCACCCCCTAATCTTAACCCTAGGCCCCACCCCGAAAAGTCAGCCCTAGACAGCAGCCTGGGCCACGAGGATACCACAACCAGTCCCTGCCCACTATGCCTGCCATGCCACTGACACCTTAACAACCATTCTCTGGAACCTCATACAAAGCCAGACCCTAACCCTAATCCTAACCCTAGGCCAGAATGCATGCCTGGACCTAAACATTTAGTGGAACCCTGAGTGGTACCCTAAAGCTACCACATGTCTTCACCCTGGCCCACCCCACACACCAGACTGTATCCTCCAACTGACTCTCGCTCTCCCCAGGGGCCGAATTCCAGCCCTAGCCCATCACCTAAAGCTTGCTGCTCCCTCACCATTAACTGCAACTGAACCTGAACCAGTACCCTCACCCCAGTGGGCCCCAGGAAATCTGCATAAAGTCCTCCGGGCCCTCAAGCCCAGACTGCCCCAAATCTTAAATCTAGATCCGCCTCTGCGCCAAACCTCTCAGCTGTATCCTAAGTCCTAGCCTCACGCCAACACCAGCCCTACTCTGGGTCCTGACCTCCACCTGCACCCTGGCTGTTACACAGTCACTGTTTTGTGTCCGAGGCCAGAACTTAACCCTAGCGTGTGCCCAACAGACAACCCTGGCCTGAGCCTGAATCCTTGAGCCCACCCTCAAGCTGAGTGGTGCCCTCTGCCTGGCCCACACCCTCAACATAACCATACCCCCAGAGGGTTCCTGACCCTGCCTGGTCCCCTAACCCTAACCCTGTGCCCACCCCAAAAAGTCAGCCCTATCCCGAAGCCTGAATCATGCAGGTTACCCCAACCAGTTCCTGCACCCTATGCCTGACACACCCCTAACGCCTTTAAAGCACCATTCTTTGGAACCCCAAGCAAAGCTGGGCCCTAACCCTTAACCCTAGGCCTGAAACCATGCCTGGACCCAAACTTTTAGTGGAACCCTCAGTCATACCTGAAAGCTACCGTGTCCTCACACCAGCCTGCTCCTGCACACTGGACTGTGCCCTCCAACTTACTCTCCCCCTCCCCAGGGACCGAATCCCAACCCTAGCCCATCTCCTAAAAAGCTCTCCCTTGCCCCACCACTAACCTACAACCGCACCCGAACCAGTGCCCTCACCGTGGCCAGACCCCTGCAGTCTGCACGTACAGTCGTCCTGGCCCTCATGGCCACTGGCCCCAAACCCTAACACTAGGCCCACCTCCATGCCATACCTGTCAGCGGTACCCTAAGCCCTGGCCTCCCGCCAACACCTGCCCTATGCTGGGCCCTGACTGCCACACGTACCCTGGCTCTAAGTCGGTCTCTGAGTTCCCGCCCTAACCCTAGCTGTGTCCAACAGACAACCCTGGCCTGGTCCTGATCCTTGGCCCCACGCTCAAGCTGAGTGGCACATTCCACCTGGCCCACGCCCTCAACCTTAACGGTAACCCCAGAGGGTTCCTGACCCTGCCTGGTCCCCTAATCCTAACACTTAGGCTGCACCCCGAAAAGTGAGCTCAAGCCAGAAGCCTGGGCTGTGAGGGGTACCCCAACCAGTCCCACCACAGCTCCCCCCTGACCCCCTCACCTCCCCGCCAAACACACACTTTATGCTTCTTGGCCTCCAGAAGAATAACCAGTGTTTGATACAATTATCATTCTGGGGAGACTACAAAATTGCTCCAGGATTTAAACAGAGCTAAAGAACTAAGATTAAGTACTAATCTGTTTTGGCTAAGGAAATCCACAATTTTCTAAATCCAAAGAGATTATTTTTCTGTATTTATAGGACCTGGAGTCATATTCCTTTCTGGGAAGAAATCCAGATATGTGTACATTTTACATATTTAAGCTGTTTCAGCAGCAATTTAGTATAGTCAGCAATGACCACAGTAAACAATAAAAATGCCATTTTAATCACTCTTGAATTCTAAAAAACATTTACAATATAGGCTTAATAATTAGAGTGAGACAATATGGAAAGCAAAATGAATATTGGAAGTTAATAAACAATCTCTTGTGTTCAGTATTTAGCACATCTATCATTTTGGATCCACCTAGATTATAGGTAAATTGACTTTATTAGTTGAAAGCTGATTAAGGTATCCAAGGAAACATGTCAAATCTTCGTAAGAGTTCATAAAGCTATTTTTAAGCAAGATTACAGGTAAAGATATTGGTGACATGTAACTGCCTCTTAACCTCAATTATTTTTAATGAACATGTTTTACTCCAATGTCTGAGTTGAAAGAAACATTGCAAGAAACCACAATAAAACAGAGGTGGAATGAAGGCGGTAAAAAATTATCATTAATGAAACCAAAAGCAAATTATATAGATAATAACACTAAAGGGGGGAATGTTTGGGAAAATAATGAGCAAGGAAATGCATAGTTTTTTTCTGGGAGGG
>JAGFMF010011457.1:3736365-3746722 GCA_019455555.1 Galemys pyrenaicus | reverse complement strand
GAAGGAAGGAAGGAAGGAAGGAAGGAAGGAAGGAAGGAAGGAAGGAAGGAAGGAAGGAAGGAAGGAAGGAAGGAAGGAAGGAAGGAAGGAAGGAAAATATATACTGTATATATGATAAATGATATGCAAGAACAAGAGATATTTTTGAAAGTTACAAAAAATAGTATGGAAAAATCTGGTAGCATAAGAGTCTAGAGGATGAAGATAATGCTCGACAGAATACATTGTCCAAATTTGACTTAAAAAAAATGGCAGTGAACCTGAACTGAATGGCAGATAATTATTATATGCCCATTTATTTTTTTAAAGATTTATTTCTTTCTGAATACAAACGTTGGTGTAGATCAAAGGTACAGGAGGGTGAGAGGATTCACCAGTTACAGAATAAGTAATACAATAGTCAGATTGACTGAAATACAATGCTGAGAATAGCAACAGGCAAGACAGGAGAGGTCTGCTGTGCCATGCGGGTTAGCTCCCTGGCTGAGCATCAACCCCCCTGTAATAGTAAAGAGACCCTTATCTGCCATTTTAAAGTGACCCAAGATTCAGACATTTTCCACATACATACTACAAACTTTAATATGAATAAGATCTTACAGATATTTTGATGATTTAACTAAAAAACCTTAGAAACTACTGGTTAGAAATTCCCTAAAATAATTTAAATTATATATAGTAGCATTTCATTTAAAATTGTGATTATACCGTCAAGAAAATAAGTTTAATAGAACACCTGAGGAAGTAAATTTTTAAACTACAAAATCCATAGAAAATTATAAATGAGAATATAGATAACATAGCTTTTTCATGAAGGAGACATCACATCATAAAATGTTTTTCTAAATTATTACATAAATACAATACAATTTCAAGTAAAATCTCAATTGAAATAAAAGTCAACAAGTAACATTAGCAGAAAAACTATCAAAGAGCAGGCAAGAAAATTTTGAAAAAGGAACAAAACAAAGTACTTTCTTTTTGGATTTTAAAAGATTGAGCAGCTACAAATATGAATAGCATATAAGTATGAAATGAATGTGAAAGATATATAAATATATAATAGTATATAACTGATTTATTAATAATATGTTGACATAGAAATACACAAATAGGCTTACAGAAACAAATTAGAATTTCAGAAAGACACAAATGCACATTATAATATATATGTTAGAAAGGAATGATAATATTCAGTGGAAAATATTTCATAATGGTTTTGGTATAATGGATGGGGGGCATGTAAAAGAAAAGAAAGCTACAACTCCAACACAAACCACAAAATAAATTTTAAGTAGATAATTGCATTTATAAATGAAATATTAAATATATGATATGCAAACCATGAGATTTTTCTATCAACCTGGAACACTTGAGAGTCTAAATCAGGACTGTTATTTGAGGACCATAAGGAAATGGAGATAGCAACATGGACTATATATAACTTTAGGATATCTATTAATGTAAAAAATAAGTCACTCATAAATGAGCATAACATCAAACAGTAATGAAGCTAAAGACTAAAACAGAAATGCAAAATGTCAATAAAGAGGTTAATTTTAAATTTACTGTTAGGCAGCAAAAATGCTGCTTTAAAAAGATATATTTAACTTATATAACATTATAAACCAATGTTACTGCAATAAAAAATAAATATATGCAGTATCATACATTTGAAGAGGTATGAAGCTATATTCCCAAAATATTTGGATTTGTAAACAAAGACTACCTCAATAAAAACAAAATTATAAATACCATAAGGTCAGATCAATTAAAGTTTTAATTCTTTCTAAATGAGCCAAGGATACAAAGAATAAATTAATATATATTTTACTTGCTTAATCTAAATTCGCTTTCAGTAATATACATATAGGTGCATTCTCTTTTAGTAATCAATTTATAGAAGTCATTATAATAACATTATATGAAAATAAGTTTAAGCAGACATGCCAGCAGATTGCAGACAGTATTTCTGATAGGTTCTTGTGGTTTACAAAGAAAATGACATTCTTCTAATCTAAGACTGTTAAAATTCATTACTATATTATATTAAATAGCACTATAATTTATACTATTAGATCAGCAGCAATTAAAATACTATGATTTGGGAATAAAAACAGAAACATGGATCAAAGGAACATAATAAAAAGTCCAGAAATAAATTCACACACATTATTTAAACCTTGTTTATGATAAAGGAGTCAGAACCTTACAATGGTTAAAGGAGGGTATTTAACAAAGAACACAAGGAAACTGGATGACCAAATATAAAAGACTGAATTTAGAATACTCTGTAACTCTATACATAAAAATGTATTCTAGAGAATTTAAATTATAAGATTATATATAAGACCTGCAACAATAAAGTACATGGGAGAAAACACTGGTGATATATTTCATGATATAACTGATATCATGTATTTGGAAAAGTAACCCTATGGCAAGGGAAATAAAGGCAAAAATAAACAACTGAGATTATTTCAAATCAAAATAATGTTCACACAATGAAAGGAAGTATATGTAGATTAAAAAGACACCTTACTCAGTGACAGAAAATATTCATGTTACACAACTGACAAGGAGGCAATATCGAAGAGATATATGTATACACACACACATACACACGTGTGTGTATATATATGTATATATATACACAGAGAGAGAGAGCATTCAATTTAACACCAAAAAGTAAACAACCTAATTAATAAATTGGCAACAGATCTGAATGGACAATTCACCAAAGTGGATATTTAGAAAGTCAACAGACTATGAAAAAATAATGTTTTTACAAACGGAGATGTACGTATAAACCACAATAAGATTTCGCATGTCTGTGAAAACAGCATAATTTAAAAAGATCTCCAAAAACATGCTGGATTGGATGTGAAGAAAAGATAAACCCTAATACATTTGTTGGTGGGAATGAAAACTTGTATAACATTTTCCGAAAGCAATCTGGATTTCCCCTAAAAATGAAAAATAGAAGGTATTCCTGGTGGCACAGGGGTTAAAGTCTCAGCACTATCAAGCTGTTTCCATCCACTGTGATATGACCTTGATCCCTAGCCTTGTTGCTAACCCACATGGTGCAGCAGACCTCCCTGTCTTACCCACTGCTCCCCTCAGCAGCGTATTTCAATAGGTCTACCTGTTCTGCTCCCCACTCTCTCTAGTGAATCCTCTCACCCATCGATACCTCTGGTCTACACCCGTTTTTCTACATTAAAAAAAATAAAGAAAAAAAATATGTCTATGGCATGGAAACAACCTAATTGTTCAATGATAGAGGTTTGAATTAAACTGTGGTATAGCCTCACAATGAAATATTATTCAGCCATAAGGAAAAATGAAGTGCTACAATTTACAACAAAGTGGAAGGAGTTTGAGGGAATTATATGTAGTAACAAGTTAGAAAGACAAAGTAAAATAATGGACAGCTATATAGTGAACAATTAGACAAAGTCAAATATTTTTAAAAAGAGCACATGCTAATAAAGGAAGTGAGGGTTCTGAAGAGAAAATGGGAGAAAGGTGGATCAAATGGATGGTAAGTGTTGCTGGTGGGACAAAAAAGAACTGATCACAACTTTCTGGAGTAGTAGTTAAGAGGTAGTCAACTGTGTTTCAATCACAGCTCTATTATTTGTGAGCTATATAAATCTGGTCACTTTACTTGCTCCTTAGTATCTTAATATATAACATGGACATCACAGTACTATCTTCTAAGAATTCTATAGAAGTTACATAGAAATGACTGAATGTTGTTAAGATGGAGATAAAATTATATTAGTTTCTTAAAACAATGAGGGAAAAAAAGAAACAATACAGCAAAACAAGTTCAATTCCCACAAACTTAATATACAAATTCAACACGACCTCAAGTGAAACACCAGTGGGAGTTTGTGGACAATGAGAGTGGGGTGGCATGCTTCATAAATTGACATTTTTATATTGAAGACAAACACAAAAAATAAATGATACTACATTGACACTGAGTTCATATATTTATTTCAGACATGAAAATAAAGCCTATATTAAATAAGCCAACTTCTCATTCTAGAAATTGAATTGTAGTCTGGTTTATATTATTGAATACAATTCTATTGATAGGCACCAGCTGTTCAGTAGAATAAAAAAAAAATAATCCATTCATCAAAAAGTACATTCTAAATGTCTGATACTACAGGTAGCAGAAAAAATGAGCTAAATAACAAAAAGAAATTATAGTTATATATTAGAATTCTCTTTAAATAATAAAAAATCACATTTTATGATTTATATATTCTGCTTATTGAAGGCAGAAAATACACTGATACAGTGAACATGCCCTTATCACCAAATTCTAACTGAAAATATGCCATTTTTAAATGACAAATTTTATCTGAGCACAGAAAATAAATTACCCAATAGTAAAGCTGCCTCAATCATGTAGTTCTTCCAAAATTTAAAATAAATTGGTATCTATACTATTTCCAGAATTCTAACATACTCTGAGGATTACCACTTGCTGCTAAATTCCAATTTGAAAACAATAATTCAGAAAAACAAGGCCATATGTTACTGGCAGCTTGGCTAAAAGCACTTTGGTCATTGCTTAAATTTCCTGGCTCAGATGCAGTATGCAGCATGGTTGATAATAATCAATACTAAATATTTAAGACTTGAAGGATGATCTTTTTTTGCTATCTTCCATAGAAGAATTTTACAAATCATGTAGAGCAGAAAATTAGGACTGCAAAATGTTTTGGGTAAAATTTACACTTGTTTCTACAATCAACAAAGTTTGGGAACCAAAACACATTAGATTCCACCTTGGCAAAGTCACAGTCATATGTTTAGATTATAAGATCTCAAAATTCACTCTGAGGAGAATCCTGCTTAGGTTTTTAATCACCCATATTTGACATCATGTTTTCTTTTTTTCTAGATCTTTTCCTATTTCCTTCTCTAAAACACACATATAGAGTACCTGTGACTTTTCTTAAGCTACATCTGAGTATAAATAGGCAAAAATGAAGGTTTGCTGATTAAATGAATAACTTCTCCACAATACTAAAATAAATGTACTGAAATTGCAGGTCCACAATTAAGGATGGGGCCAAGCTGAAGATCCTCTGTAGTAGTGTTGTTAAGTCAAACAATTATGCATGTCCTATAAATAAAAGCAAATATAGCCAGAATTCTTTCTGGTGCCCAGGCCAGCAATGCAGGTATTGTTTGATGGATTGATTTACTGTTTTCCTTAGGCAAATTTGAAGTTAAATTGAAGATAGTTAAAGTGACATACTCAAATGGAACTCAGATTCCAGGAGAAGCCAACATGCTCATTTCCAGAAAGTTAATGCTACTCTAAAGGGAGAAGGAATTTCTATTTGAAAGTCATGGTAATGCCACAAAGCATTACTTGTGGGTACTTGGGAACTGGCATAGAATGGACACAATATCATTCATTTAAAGCAGAAAATGAACACAGAACTAGGGTGCAGCTTTACCCTTAATACCATCCTAACTTCTGGTCATGAAAAGAAAGAAAAATAAGTGGAAAGATAAAACCTCACTAAGTAGAGCTGAATAAGCACTATTGAAGCACTTGGGAAATTCAATTTTTACAGGTGGACAGCATCCAATAATTTGGTTTTAATATCTGCTAGAGGGTGATCCAGAACTCTTATATAATAGTTGTGTGTTTTTTTTAAACCAAGTACAAAGGCTTTAATAACTTTCCATTTAGGGCATGCCCATCAGCCTCCATGCAAAGATTATATCATTACTGCAACATAGTTTTCTCTATTCCTCTTCTCTGTAATGCTTAACAGTATAAATGTTAACTTACTTTGATATAGCATCTGAACTGATTTTCTCCATTCTTAAAATGGAGAAAGTCTCTCATATGTATCACACAGGAATCAAGAACATTCTTTTTTAGAAAATAAATCAACAGTATACTTGTATCAGTCTTGCAAATGAAAACAAGATAGGAGTTGGAAGTGTTATTTATTTTATTTGCATGGGATAACTAGATGCTAGTGAATTTTTCTAACTGATAATCTGGTATTTTGTGAAATTCAATATTATTCAATTTTTGGTGTAGTTTCATGAAGTTTAACATATGCAAAGATTCATGTAGCTACCATCACAAGCAATATCTCAAACTGTGCAAACATCAAGAGAATTCTCATGATGTTAACAACCATGCCCTTGCTCAATTTTTTGTTAAAGCCTGGCAATCTTTGATCTGTCCTTTGCATTTTCAGAATATCATCAATGGAATCATAAAAATATTGAATCTGAATACTGTCATTTAGAATAATGTATGTGAAGATTCAACTAGACAATATAAATCAATAGTTTAGTCCCCTTTGTTGCTGAATAGAATACTGTTGTATGCATACACTACAGAATGCTTATCATTCACCAGTCACTAAAGGACATCCGGGCTGTTTCCAGGTTGTGGCAAATGTGCTGCTCTAAATATTCTTATTCAGGTTTGTATGTGGATATTAATTTTTTTATTTAGAATAACTTCCTAGAACTGGGATTGTGAGGTCATATGGAAACTGTTTAACTGTGTAATAAAATAGCAAGCTCATTTCAGAGAGACTGTACAATTTTGCATCATTTGAGTTTGAACACACAAACAAAGCTGTAGTATGGGGGAGGAAATACTTCTTTATAGGTATTTTACATAAGATGTGATGTTTTCTTCTTAGAGCAAAAATTAGAAAGCACATATTAAATAAATTGAACTCCATATTAAATTGAGCTCACTTAGTTCATTTTTTCTTTGAAGATACAAAAAATTGATGAACACTAAAATGTAGTTATGTGTTGCATAACTACAGTTTAGTGTGAAATCATTGCATCTCTAATTATGATTTCTGTTCTTCTAAGAACAGCTGGTATCACTGAATGTTTTACATTGTGCAACAGACTCAGCAAGGCAGGATCACTGAGAATTGCTTTCTCTCATTGCTAGGACACAGTGGCAAAGAAGACCAACGTCAGTACAGAAAACAAAAGCACATAACAAGTGAGAAACCAAGACTGAGTCTTTCATCAACCTCAGTCTGATATTCCAAATAATAAGCCTTTTCACTGAACTGTTCAGTGTAGAGGTATAAATAAACAACTTTAGAAGACGTTTGCTTAGAAATAAGCAAGAGGAAGAAAAATGATAGAGAAAAACTGAGTCCTTGGTGACTTCTTTGGAGTCACCGAATCAAACATTACCAGAACAATATAGTCAAATATTTCCTCTAAGATTCCTTAACCTATTTGAACTGAAGCCCTGTCACTTGTCATGTATCCTCTCACATATGTTATAGCACAAATCTTTAAACAAACCCAAAAAAGTACAAAATTCAGTGAAAAAACTTAGGGCAAACATAAAAAGCCAGAATAACAAAATATGGTGTTTTGGATGGTATAGGAAGATTTGTTTTAGAAATTATCTCCACGTGTATTTGATGAACAAGTATTTCTTTCATTGGAGAGACGTGTAAGTAAAAAAATATTATTTCAAACTTTACTCAGGCAACACATCAATTGTAAATTATTGAGTGGTGATCCTATTCTTTGAAAGAGAAAAACAATAATTTAATTGGAAGAAGATAAACTTTAGTAACATGTATGGATATAAAATATTATTTACATTTTCTGAGGCTCAGTGTCTACATCTGAAATTGGGAATGTACTTCTGAGATCTCAGTTCCTGTTTTAGCCACGTGATCAAAGGCAATGAATTACTCTAAACCTATGCAGGCTTTGCAAGCTTTATGCTTGTAGGAGGATGTTTTGAGTATATAGCTTGATCGCTCTGTGTTAAAATTAGGAAAAAAAATATACAGCAAAACTAAGCCCTTTCCGAAATTATGATTAAATTTTGATCAAAAGAAATTAGAATGCTATTTTTCCAAAACAGATTTATTTCATTAAACTCAGGGTAGTGAGCAATGAATAATAGTTCAGTTTAAGATATAACATTGGGATTCCCTGTATACATCAGTGATGTTTTTAGTTTATCACTATCGTGTCAAGTAAAGTGTGCTCAGTTGCCTAAACACATCCATTAAAAAAAGCACAATTTATGGATTTGGTTTCTTTGATATCATTGATTACTAAGTCTTATTTTATATGAAGAAGATCAATAAATCTCTGGGGAAAGTTTGTGAAGCTTAAACATCTGGCTGCATTAAAAATAATCTTTACTTGAGCTTTTTTTTTAATAAAAAGTTATTACTTAAAGATAGAGGCACAACCATAAAATTATTGGTAACATTATAATTTCTTCAATCAACAACATTAATCTGCCAAGCATAAATACTCCCAATGAATCAAGCAAACATGACATAAGTCCGTTCTTAATACCCTTTTGTTATTATGTACACTATACCTTTAGAATATAAAGTTGGATTTTCCATATTAATACAAAATTTCTAATACATTGGTAATTCAATCTGACTAGTTCACAGGCAGCAGCTGATTCATTTGAAAAGATGTATCCAAACCTGGTTGTTCATAATTTCAATCAGGTCTCACATGTGGATAAAATACATTGCCTTTACATGAAACCCATATTTCAGACATGTGTACAGTAGGAGCTGGCAGTTACTGTACTCAAATAGTTCTTTCCACAAAGAGCTCACATAACATATTTAGTCCTGGAATGTTTCACCTACTACAATGACAAAATCTGAAGCAATTTAAAACCTTCCTTCCTGAGTTCTACAAAACACATTTTATGAAGCCAACATCACACTAATACCAAAACCGAACAAGTACAACACAAAAAAAAAAGAAAACTACAGACCAATCTCGCTAATGAACACCGACGCAAAAATCCTCAATAAAATCTTAGCCAACAGATCCAATAATGCATCAATAAGATAATCCACCAGGACCAAGTAGGATTTATCCCAGAAACACAAGGATGGTTCAATATTAGAAAATCAATAAATGTAATCTACCACATCAACAAAAAGAAGGAAAAAAAACACATGATTATATCAATAGATGCTGAGAAAGCTTTTGACAAAGTTCAGCATCCATTTATGATGAAGGCCCTTGGGATTCTGGGGGTAGAAGGGCCATACCTTAACATAATAAAGGCCATATATGACAAGTCGATAGCCATTATCATTCTCAATGGTGAAAAGCTAAAAGCCTTTCCCCTAAGATCTGGAACAAGACAAGGATACCCTCTTTCAACACTGCTCTTCAATATAACACTGGAAGTCCTGGCCAGAGCAATAAGACAAGACAAAGGTATACAAGGTATTCAAATAGGGAAAGAAGAAGTAAAATTATCACTGTTTGCAGACAATATGATAATATACATAGAGAACCCCAAAAGCCCTACAGAAAATCTAATCAAGCTAATCAGCCGGTTTAGCAAAGTAGCAGGATAAAAAATCAACACACAAAAATCAGTAGCTTTCCTTTATACAAACAACAAAGCTGAAGAAGAAGAAATTAAAAAAAAATCCCCTTTATAATTGAAACCAAAAAAATTAAATACTTGAGAATAAATCTAACAAAAGAGGTGAAGGACCTTTACAAACAAAATTACAAAACATTGCTAAAAGAAATAGAAGATACAAAGAAATGGAAAAATGTCCCTTACTCATGGATTGGAAGAATTAATGTCATCAAAATGGCCATCCTACCAAAAGAAATCTACAGATTCAATGCTATTCCAATAAAAATTTCAATGTCAATCTTCAAAGAAATAGAAAAAAAAATGATGAAATTCATATGGAGACACAAAAGACCTCGAATAGCCAAAGCTCTCCTAACTGAAAAAAAAAAAGAAGTGGAGGGATCACACTTCCAGACTTCAAACTTTACTACAAAGCCACAATCATAAAAACTGCATGGTATTGGAACAAAAACAGACACATAGACCAATGGAATAGAATAGAAAGCCCAGACATAAACCCACAAACTTATGAACAACTAATCTTTGACAAAGGAGCAAAGAACATACAATGGAATAAAGACAGCTTGTTCAATAAGTGGTGCTTATTGGAAGTCCAGCAAACTGGACTGCTAGATGCAAAAGAATGAAACTAGAATACTGCCTTTCACCATGCACAAAAATCAACTCAAAATGGATTAAGGACTTAGACATAAGACCTGAAACCATTAAATATCTAGAAGAAAAAGTAGGCAAAACCCTACATGACATACACATCAATGACATCTTTGGAGATATAACACCTAAAGCAAAGATAGTGAAAGAGAGGATAAACAGCTGGGGCTACATCAAACTTAAAAGCTTCTGTACAGCAAAGGACACGCTAACCAAAACAAAGCGACAACCCACCAACTGGGAGAAAATCTTTGCACACAACATTAC
>JAGFMF010011457.1:3692245-3735932 GCA_019455555.1 Galemys pyrenaicus | reverse complement strand
GCACGGGGGACTGAGGTGATGGTGCACTGGTGAGATGGTGATGGGGAATACATGGGGATTACAATTGATGTCAAATATATATAAATTAAAGGGAAAAGTTGCATAAAAAATTAAAAAAATAAATAAAACCTTCCAACTCAAAACCTTCATGTCAAGATACTCTGGTTTAATTAAAACTTCCTTTCACAGAATAATGCTAAACTACCATTACTATTCATTCAGAATTCTCCATTTAGTTAGCAACTTGTCTACCGGTGTCCACTGGCACTGGTTTTCCACTTAGGTTGGAGCCTGATTTATGATAGATCGTATCCAGTTTCCACAACGTATTTACTAAAGAACATTTTACAAGATTTTCTTTCCCTGTCACTGCCTCAGTTTTGCCTGTAATAAAATTTTGGTTATAATATCATCCACTGTGGATTGTTCCTGGCAATTTGATAAATTAATGTAATGAAGCCTTCTAAGAATACAATATTTAACAAGTCTTCAGTAAGTGGTACTATTAGAATTTTATAATGAAACAAACAGGGCCCTATGCTTCCTATGAGGTCCTGACCGTACCTTGTTCCACACACTTATTTCAAATGAACTAGCCTTCTCTGAGAGATTTCTCACCTGGTTATTTCTTTATCCATGTTTCTCTGTAATACATTTTCATGGGGTTGGTCTGGAAAACTGGTCTCCCCCATTGCCATACTCAATCCTTGGCTCACAGTTCCAGCATCCGAAGGACAACATTGAGCCAGGTGTGCTTCTGGAAACTGCAGATTTATAAGCCTGCTTTTTCTGTACTATCAGAGAACTAGTAAAAGTGCTATTTGAATTTGGGGGAAATCTGTAAACAGCTAATTATGATGTAACTGAGTTTTTAAACTGCTTATAAATGGATTTTGTTAGAGCTAAGGAGAAAAGGAAATCATTCCTGAGGCTAATTCAGAAGCTGGTCTTAAAAGATGAATTGTAGTCTTCCCCCCAAGGAAAAAAAAAAGACGGAGATGAAAATCCACTAATGACCGAATTGTCAGAGACCACACTTTTGGAACCATCTGGATATTGTCATTTAATATTCATAAGACTCCTGAAATTAAATGATTTTTCCATATTTTAGATGTGAGAAATATGAGAATTAAAGTAATTTGCCTAAGATCATACAGTCAACCAGTGATAGATCTGGAGGTGAATTCGAATTCAACTTTCCTATACGTGCACTGTGGGTGTCCTTCTGTATGCAATGGCATGCAGGGGTAAAATAACAAGATTCACACAGAAACCGTTATGATGATCAGGGTATATGAAGCATATTGGCAATCAAAGATGAGTGGACAGTTTAAACATAAAGCATACAGAGCTTTCTGCTTCCCATGGAGAGCAAGGAGTCTTGTCAAGCCAACTTAAGCAAAAGATAGATGTTTTATCCTTAGCACTGAACAGGAACTCAACTCACTTTCTCTGGAGATGAAGAGAGCCCTCACCTCTCTCCTAGTATCTGAACCACCTTCTCAGACATACACATGAACTGACATGTCTGTCTTTCACAAATTTGCCTATAAAAATTGACTGCAATTACTCGCTCTCATGGCTTGAACTACAATGTGGGTCTCTACTTGATGGTATCCCCCTTTTGCTGCACTAGAAGGCACATAATCACACTGATAGGAATTAAATGCCAAAGCTAATTTCCCTGTGGGGGAGCTCTGAGTTAGGACAGGAATTCCAAAATAAGTCAATTAGATATGCCATACTAAGGCATTTGAACTTTATACTGAAAGCAATGTTTAACAGTTCCTAAAATACTACTGAACATTGATTTGTAATAGACTTATGCAAATTAACCACATTCAATAGCCAATGTAGTATACTTTGAACCCTTGGAAGATGTTCCCTGATTAAAACATTGATTATCTGTAGCTTAAAATTTGTAAGAAATCTTCTAATGCAGGAACTGAGAGGTAATGCATTCATGATCTTTTAATAGACTACATTTATCAGTGTATTGATGATTATCTGAACAAAGAACTGTGTACACCAAAAATAAGAGCTAGAAGCATTTCTATACTAAAACCAATAGGTAAGTACACAAATTACCTGGATATGCCTACAACAAACATACTTCAGTTTATGGTAAATGTCCTCATTTTTTAAAATTATGATCAGTGGGGAGAAGGGGCATAATTAATTATCCTTTCTTGTTCTAACAGTTTTACAGCAGGCCAGGCAAATGAACTCTGTCAAGTGGCCAAAACAAGTATTCAAACTCGATTTTTATAAAGATACCACTGTCTTTACCACAAATTCAAATGTGCTTGAATAAGGAAAAAATAATAGTGTGGTCTCTCTACAATCATTCTTACATTAAACTCTGTACATCAAAATCAAAATTATTTTTATGCATGATAGGCAGTTTCTCACTAACAATTTTCTAAATTGCCTAATAATTTTATCTAGCATAATTACGAGGCTCCTGCTTGTGTATTTTTCCTTCTCTTCACTTCCATCTGAATACAAATTAAGGGTAATCAGTAGCAAACCTTTATGGTAGATACTTACAATGTTATGCAGCACTGGAGCTATGTAAAATGAACTTACCAGGAAAGCTCTTGAATACTTCTTCTCTTAACAATAAGACATACAACTATATAAAAGAAAAATTACAGACTAAGGAGTTTTCTGAATAACATTGGGTGACGATTTGAGGGCAGATTAAGGCCTCTGAGTCACTTTAACTTGCAAAATTCTGCAGAATATTTTCACCTTCTGACCAGTATATGTGAGTCAATAGTTGAAAATCCAAATGCCCTATGAGTGTTTCCCAATTGGTAATTTTAATCAATTTGGCTAAGCTATTTTTTTAGTTTTTAGTTTTGTGGTCAAACACTAGTCTGGATGTTGCCATGACTTTCATACATGTGATTAAAATTTAAGATTAGCCTTAAATAAAGATTATCCTTGAAAATCGGGGTGGACTCCAGCTGGTTCAGTTTCTCTGATCTGACTGATATATCCACATTTATGATTTTGGCCATATCTATCTATTATTAACATATTATTGCTCCTTAAATCAAATTAAAAGTGACTCCTTACTTCCATTTGCTTATTCCTAAGAAACACAACCATAAATTTGCTAATCTGATGTTTTAGCTCTTTTTTTTCCTGCAATACATTAATAAACAACTATTGACTATAAAAAATGATCACTATGAAACCTAGTAACATGCAAGAGGTTCTATCATTAGGGAAAGAGAGCCTGACTCATTTATTTTCTGGGCTTTATATAGATTAATAGAATTGATTTTTCTTATGATACATAATTAAACCATCTACCTTTTTCTCTCTCACCTCTGTTTTCTTTTGGCACATCTTTAACTTTCCTTTTATTACTGCACTATCAGAATTTAGGACATAAAATCTAAAATATGGAACTTCTGGAGAGGCAAGGGGATCTATCTTTAATTTCCACTATTCATATGAATGAAACATCTAATTAAACAATGATCAGAATCCAAAGATTCAAAGAGAAGCCTTTTTCTTGCTCTTCCACATTTTACAATTTAATAAAGGACTCACTCCCATACCATTACTTACTTAGAACACAGAGGAGACTTACAAGAGGCTGAGTGATTAAAAGAGATGACAAAGTTTCCTGCACGGGGGTAGTCAGAATGGGAAGGTGGTTTCTAAGGGAAGAGCAGCCAGAGTGGAGAACATAAATATCTGTTGGTCTGAATCTTTGCTGTTGTTGACTCCATCACTTCAAATGTGAGAACAACAGAGGCTCAGAGACCTGCAGAGGTTGCACAGCTTGAGTCCTATTCATCTGATAGCACTGGCTAAGTCTTAGACACCAGCTTCCTCAGCTTTCTTTCCTCCCAAGAAGACTGTTTTGAATTAAGGTCGCAGAGCCAAGCAGACCTCATTTGATATAATTATTGCTTCCTTCTAACCATTTTCTTCTTCCATATTCCCTCCTTTTCTTTTCTTTCCCTTCTCTAGCTCCTTTCCTTCCTTTCCCCTTTGTAAATATTGGATAGCAGATACAGATTTGACCACTGGCCTCAGACATTAAACAGAATCTCTTCCCCCATCTTGCATTACTCCATCTCCTCATGTGAGGTATAGGAGACTTAAGCCTTTCTCCATGATGCTCAGATTAGCTACTTTACCAGGCCTCCATTCTCTACTGATGCCTGTACCTATCTTTGCATATACTAACACTCTGGAGTTAGTTTTATAATGGTTGTGTGCAATTGTTTTCTCTCTGAAAATAAAATTGTTGTCATTAAAATCAGTTCATCTTGAAGTCAGTGAAATATGGTATATTTCTGATTTGACTTACCAGTGGACATAAAGAAATCTATTGAAAAGCTGTATGTCAAAGAACTTGTACTGGTGATAAACTAATTGTGGAGTTTTTACTTCAAAATATTTAAGCTATAGCTAATCTGTATATTATTTGGCTTTGTTTAGTAAGTGATTTTTAAATGCATTTTAAAAGTAAATGATATTAAAATGCAGATTTCTAAATGAGCTCAAATGCTTTAACTCAAGTACCATTGGAAACTAGGCTTCATCTCCCTTGAGTCTGGGTGGGCTATGAATGCTTTCAACAATGGAGCATAAAGACAGTGACACTGGGCTAAATCTGAGACATGAATAGAGCAGGCTGCAGTTTCCCTCTGCTTCTCTTGAGGTGCTCACTGGGGGGCAGAGGCGGGGATGCTAACCACCATTTAAGAAGTCTGAAGAGGCCACATGTAGGTATTTTGGGTGGCATAACCAGCTGGGCTCCCAGCTGCCTGTTAGTGCCAGCCGCCAGCCATATGAGCAAGCCATCATGAGTGAGTTGTCCAATAGAACCTTCAGATAACAGAAGCCCAGTTACATCTGACTACAACTGCATGAGGCATACCAGCAAAGAACTGTCTACTTGGGCCTCCATAACTTCATGATCCCCCAAATCATGGGCAAAATGAAACAGTTGCTGCTTTATACACTCAGTTCTGCAGCAATTTGTTACTCAAAAATAGTTACCAGAATAAGGACACAATGCAGAAGGTCATATTTTCTTTGCCAGACAACTCAGCAGTTAACACAAGGATACATTTTTATTGCACATTCCTCAAAAAATATGTTGAGGAATATTTTATAACCATATCAGACTTTCCCCCTATGAGTTCAGTCCTTTATTTATCCAGGCTCTGCTTTAGCTTCCTTTACCCTACTCAGTCAAAACATGACCTTATGTATTCTTAACAGTGTGCTGTTCTATTATTTATGAATATGTTTCAGAACATAAATATAAGTATTTTCTAAACCATCCTTGGTGTCTTTCAACTTCTGTAAGCTTATATGACACTATTAAATAAATTGTAATCCTGCCCTGTGTTTGATAGTTAATGGCTTGTGATTCAGTGCAAATATGATTTATTTAATTTGGGAGTGTTCTATTTTGGACATAATTATTGAAATAATTAGTGGACAGAGAGTTTTCTTTATGACAATAAAATTTCCATAATTTTTATTTTAACTTTTTAAAGATTTATTTATTTATGCATACAAGAACTGGGGTACGGGCCAAAGGCATGGGAGTGAGAAGATTCACCAGAGACAGAGTGGGGAAGATTAAATGAAAAACATTGCTGAGGGGAGCAGCGAGTGGGTGGGCCAGGCAGGAGAGGTTTGCTGCGCCATGTAGGTCACCTCCCAGGCAGGCAGCAGGGATGGAACTTGTGCCACAGTGGCTGCAGTTTGCTTCATAATGTGTTGCTGAACCTATTGCACCACCAGGGAGGCCCTCCATAATTTTTAAACTGAATTTTCACTACCAGTTAAAAATTCCAAATTTCTCTTGATATACAATAGAGGTATATACAAGAGAGAGATGTTACCACCTATTTTTCCCCTCAGGATACTCAATATGTGAGTATAAGCAAAAACTTGGCATATGGTATCATATAGTCATATATTTTCATCTCTATATTTTGAAGTTGCATGTATGGAAAAGTTTTCTCATTATTGAAGCTTTATCAGCTTGTATACATTCATCTGATATATTTCTAGTCCGTAAAATTTTCCACAGATACTTAGTCTTCCTGGAATTTATGCTTAACAAATATCACTGAAAAAAGATGAAGAATGAAAGGCCTAACTGGTGGCACAAGGGGTTAAGTTTCAGCACTGTGAAGCTATCAGCAGCCACTGTAGCACACTGGATCCCCGGCCTGGGAGCTAACCCACAGAGCACAGTAGACCTCTCCTGCCTTGCCTTCTGTACCCCTCAGCAGTGTATTTCAGTCAGTCCATCTGTTCTGCTCCCCACCTTGTCTCTGGTGAATAGTCTCAACCCCAGGACCTCTGGCCTATACCCCAGTTCTTGTATGCATAAATAAATAAGATAAATCATTTTAAAAAAAGAATGAATAGGGGTATTATCAATAAATTGAATAGGATAAACAAAATGTTGATTGTAATTTTGTTAAAATAGTTTTGAAGTTTTCATCAGGAAATGAATTATAATATTGCAATATATAACTTTGCATTAGTAGATTATTTTTAAATTGAACTCTATGCCATTAAATGAAAAGATACCGTTTATGCTAAATTGATCCATTTCATGAGTTAGTTAAAAAAATCCAGTCTGAAAAGGATATATCTACTATATACTTGAAGAGGGGGAGTTATATCCATGAGCTACTTGAGGAAAACATCAGTCTCAAGTAAAGCCATCTAAGTTCTAAAATACAAGGTAAATACTTATTTAAGTCTTTATCATCAGGCTCTTAGTAAAAGAACATTTTGTGCCAGAACAATTTTACTCATTCATCTGTAGATTAGTTTTCATCCATAGTGAAACCAAAGGATCAAGGTCCCTCTACACTGGAAAAATAATATTGAAAAAGACAACTGAGATTGCACAAACTTTCCATTACTTTATTCATTTTTATTGAGTTTAAAGAATTGAATCCCCTCAACCAAATTAATAAAATTCTACACATTATAGAGGTGCAATTAATTGTATATAACAGTTATATGCCAATAAGGTTGTTTTAAAAATTCCCTCTAATTCTGAAAACAAATTATTTCCATAATAAATGAAATAGAGTATGTATCCAGTTATTCTGTATGGAGGAACTGAAAGTCATGGGAAAGACCTATGAACTCATACATGGTCCCAAATATATGACCATTGTCAGAATACAGTACATCACACTTGTGATACAAAGATTCACAAAGAATGAGATTTGGATCACATGTAAGGTGCAAGGGCTAGACTCTATGATGGAACAACCATGTCGACAATCTTCAATCATCTGATACATACTCTGAGGAGAGATTCTCTCGAACAACTCCTCAACAAGTACTCCCTGATCATTCTAAGTTATCATTCCCCGCCCTAACAGCACTCTATTTTCTTCCTTTCTAGCACATCTTAAAACTGATTATAAATATGCTTATTATGTTGTATTTTTAACTTGTCTATCCTATTACTATATAAGCTTCATGAAGAGGTGGACCTTATGTTTTAATTATTTATTTTTGGTTACTGTATTACATTTTACTGAGGTAATACAGCTGAAGAGACTATTAACAGAATCTGTGTTTCACAAGAAACTAAGATCCCGACAAAGTCATTTAACTTTTCTGGGTCAGTATCTTTCCAATTCATTGATTTGAAAGACGTGTATTATCACTATTTTTGCTGTTGAATTACTTCGTCTTTGTAGTACTCTGATCATTTTATCAGAGGACACAGATATTCCCCATGAGCAATTAAAAGGGTTTTTGCCCTCACCTATTATTATCCTAAGGTTCCAAATTCCTTAAATACATGATTTAACAATATAATTGCTAGTTAGAAAATTAGGATAGGTTTAACATCTGATTCATTGAGTCATCTTAGTAATTTCTGCCTGTTTAGAGATATCCTTGGTGATGTGTATAGTTGGCCAGAATGACTAAGGCTACATCAACTTGCCTTCCTTCCATCTTCATGTATTTTGACAATATTGACCTTGGCATAGTCAGCAACAGAGCAATACAAATGATTTTTAATAAAATTGTTCCTGATCTAGAGGTTGGGCAAAATGAGGGGAAAAAAATGATCTCAAGCAAATCTACCAAAATCAGAAAGAACAACGTTCTTAAAACTTACTTTGTGAATTAACCTTTCAGGGACCAATTATTTGCAAATATCTTTAATAATTCTTCTAGACACTGGGAAGAAAGCTAGGAAAGATGTTACCACAACAATATGTTTTTCAAGCCTATGAAGCAGCATTTCTCCCTACTCAACCCTCTATCATGTTACTGCCTCAATAGTCATACTTCATGTTCTAATAAGCAAACCCCTCCCACTGCACAAGCTAATCTCCTGTGATGCTCTCCGTCCTGTTGTCCTTGCATCCTTCAAGTTTCTACTCAGACTTCTCTTCCACCTTCACATGCTTTGTAGTGACTAAACAAGAGAGGCCTTTTTTGTTCCATGCCTACGAAGACGTGCTCACTTTACTTAGAATACCTCTTACTTTAACCACAAAAAGAACTGCATCATTGTTTGATTCTATGCTTCATCGGAATAGGGATGGGTCTCTTTTACTAACCACTTCTGACTCGGGCCAAAACTGGTAACCTCCACCCTACAATCATGTATATCCTAACACATTCACTCAGGTCCTATAAAATGAATTTTCATTTGTAGCAAATGGCATTCTAATCCTCAAAATTATTAAATCCATAAACATATAGAAAGAACTGTGAAATATTTCTCCATAACTAAAAAAAGTTTTTGTGTAAAAAAGTTCATTTCTAAATAGCATTCTTCCATCCATCCATCCACACCCATCTATCCACTCAACAGATATGTTTAATATAAGGATTAAGATCAGTTGTGGAGTAAGATGATGTGCTTCTAAATTACAACTTCTCCATTTATTTTGTGACAACATTGGCAAGACTATCACTTGAAGCCTCGGCTAAAAAAACTGTATAATAATACAAATGTGCTATTAGGTAAACTTAACAGAGGACAAGATAGTCTCCAGAATTAACTAGACTCTAAATAACTCCACCCTAATCTGACCTCTACCGTCAAACCCTGTGGAGCAGCACAGCACAGCACACCAACATTTGTGGTCCACAGAACACCTGAGAACAACTTGAAAGGGTGAACTATGCAATCCGAGGTAAGTTTGTGAATTTGAAGGCCCCAACTCTTCTCCCTTTCCTGTACGCAGATAATTTTCCCAACATTTAATTATTTGCCTGTGATAGACTACTAAAAAGAAAAATATCTCCAATATCAAATCACAGTCTTACGCATTAGAGGGAGAGTTTACATAAGTGATGACTTAGTGTCATTCTTCCCTGTACTGAAACCTCAAAATGACCACTTAGGTTAGCAAACCAAAGGCCACAGAAAATTCATAAACAATCCAAGGCGTACAAAGTAATTTTCTCATATATTAGTTAAAATTTAAATGTTAAAATAGTATGTTAAAGTTCAGGGTGATGTTATCATTCATTTTTCACAAATGGAAGTCCTTGAGAATTGAAATGGTATGTTCAAGGCAACACTTTTGATAAGAAATAGAAATGAGCTTAGAATTCAGGTCTTATGATCAACTGTTTGTGGTTCATAACAACAAACTTGGCTCTGTCTGTCATCTAATATCCATTTCGGTATAAGAAAAGAATTTTATAAAGAACCCCACTCCTTCTTATGTACTCTAAATCCTAGAGGCAAAAACCATACGAAAACTATGAGAGTGCTACTGTATTTGAAACTACACACACACACACACACACACACGTACATGTATAAAATCATGTACATTGAAATAGATATCCCTGTAGGTAAATGTTTAAATTTCAAGATTCAAGTTGTTTTGAATTATATCCTTTTCCAGACAAGTACGAAGAGTGACATATAATCTATAAATTATAGTGGAATCTTGTTAATTCTAATGAGTACTCAGAAAGGTCATTGCCAATTAATGAATCTTGCAAACAATTAAATGACATAAAATGCTGGCTAAAGGGCAGTTTTTCTGAGGGGGGAGGGAGTGTTTTTTGTTTTGTTTTTTCCTGCTGCAGGCAACCATTGATGTCTACTTAAGAACAGAATGTGGGAATTATAGGGGTTGAGTGATGGGACACTCAAAACTCAATAGAGTTTTCACTGGGAAAATAAGGTCAATATTTCATCATTAAGTCCATAGCTTTATGAAGTCCCTTGGAAAATGCTCTGAAAATAATTATCTAACATAAATGCCTCTTTTTGTTTTTATGTGTTTAATTAGATGAGAGGGTTTGTCAGGATTTTTCTGTCCTTGCATTACTTATTCTTGGACTCAATGGAAATAGCTATGATAAAATTATTTCTACTACTTTCTCAAAAAATTCAACATAAAAATATAATGCCTTCATAAATATTTTATAGAAATCTTGTTTTATTTCTGATGGTCCTCAATATCAGTTACATACAATGAGTTTTAATTTATCACCTAGGAACTCTGCTTTAAATAACTGAAAAAACTAAATAAATAGCATTTTCTCCCACAAACTTGCAGGTTCTGTCACTCATATTTTGTTCCCCATACTTTTAAGTGGCATCTAATGTTTGCTGTTACAAACTTGATGAAAAAGAAAAACTTTAAAAGTCTTGAGAAAATAACATTGAGATATCCAGAGGTAAATACAAAAGTTAACTTAATCCCAATAAAGCAGAAAATAAGAATACTAAATAGAATTTGTTTGAATTGATTGACTAGATTTAGGGTCCCGTATCATATGATCAAAAGTCCTGAGGACCCTAGTATGAGATCTTTCACAAATAAAAAAGGAAGATTTGATAGTGGATCGATAAACCATTCAGCATGTCCTACATTCAGGTAAACCTCATGTAAAAGAAGGCGAGAGAAAATACAGTGTGGTTTGATTGAGTCAGAGCTCAACCGAAATATCAAGTTGTCCCAATTCTGCATTGCACTGCATGTAATCCTTGCACACTATTACCTCTGCAGAAAAATAAGTTATGAATATATCTGTCTGCTTATTTATTCAATTCTTAGCAGAGAAAAAAGGCATATATATATATATACATACATAGATAATATAATCTGCGTCACATATTTCCTTCTAGGCAGAGCAAACAATGCACAGATTCCTTCAGGCTCCTAGTCTTCTAGCTCTACTCAGTCTATTAGGTGCAGCTTATATGTTACTTCTTTGTAGTAATCATACCAATTTAGTAATTCCAATTGGAATTACTTATTAATATTCTTCTTTCTCCAGGAAAAACACTTTGTGGTGGGGCAATAGTGAAAGTCCTCTCTATCAGTATGTGAACTTACACTGTAACTACATCTTTTCTCAGCGTTATCCTCAAATTGAAAATATATAGCAATTATACCTATTCTCACAATTATCCTCAGGCACATCTTATTTTCTCCCCCAGTCCCAAATCACTAGACTTGACAAAGAGATAATACAGGTTGAAATATGCACTTGGAGTTATAAGCTTGACAAATCTGTGCTGCATCTTTACTGAGATTCAAGCTTATTTAAATCACTCACATTACATGTGAAAACAAAATCATTTAACAAATACCTAAGTTGCTGAATCTCTCAGATCTTAACACTCAAAGTGTGGTTCATAGACCAGATGCATCAGAGGCACTTGGAACTTGTTAGAAATGCAGACCCTTAGGCCCCATCCAGACCTAGAGAATCAGAAGCATTTTAACAAGATCCATCGTTGATTTGCATGCAGATTAATATGCGGGAAGCACTGTTGCAGGAACCTTCCATTTCCTCACCTACAAAATTCCATGACAGTCACTAACTTTCATGGAGGCTGAGGATAAAGCCATGCAAAATGCTTAGCATAGAACTTGCCACGTTGTATGAACCTGAGGAATGGTAACACTTCATTTTCATTTATTTTTTAAAAAAAGATTTATTTCTTTATGCATACAAAAACTGGGGTACAGGCCAGAGATGCAGGGGGGTGAGAGGATTCACCAGAGATGGAAGAGGGAGCAGAACAGGCAGATGGACTGAAATACACTGCTGAGGGGAGTAGCGGGTGAAGCAAGAGAGGCCTGCTGAGCTATGTGGGTGCCCTCCCTGGCCTGGAATCCAAGTCATGCTGCAGTGGCTGCAGATGCTTCACAATGTGGTGCTTAACCCCTTGTACCACCAGGGAGGCCCCAGTTTTCATTTCTTAACATAATTGACATTGCTGCTTATTTATAACTATTTTTATCAGTTAATTTCTCTGAGCTGCATCTCTAAAACTAGAATGATTATATGATTACATATGCTATCAATTTCTTGTTTTCTTTTCTTATATCTACAAACCATCAGTATAGTAAGCATATGATGTTCCTTATCTTTTCCCAAGCCTGTCCCTTTAAGAGCTGATTATCATTTGAAACATTTATATATTGTTAGTAATTTTCAAGGAATAAGCATTTGTTGAGTGGTACAGAGAAACACTGGCGGTGTTTAGATGTCTCCATAATCCTATCTTTGCAGGCAGACCCATGAATTTCTAAATGCTGTATTAAATGGAGGAAACAATTAACAAATGACTATACACATATAGCAGGATATGATGGCTATTCATTGATGTTGCTTTAGTTCATTTAATTCCCTAGTATCAATTCCTTTCTCTATGGTACTCACAGAATAGAGGAAAATATTTTCTTGAGATTCACACTAGCTAAAGTATTTTGTATTACCCTTGTATTTATATGCAAATGTCCTGGATTTTATTTGGTATAAATCCATCGATCAGGTATATTTGTGAAACAACAACAAAAGAGATTATTCTGCTACTCAACACAGTCATAGGCCTTTTATTTTTGTTTACTTATTAGGTGAATCTACTTTTTTCAATTAAATGTAGTTGTTCAAGTTCATGTTCTTTTTTCACTAAGAAAGAAGACAAGTATCCCAGAAAGAGAGATGAATAAGTTGTGCTGATACTCATTGGGACCCACAAACAGACAGCAATGTCAAAAATAACTACCATTTGTCACAATCTCAGAAACTGGCAGTGGTGGTTTAAGCATATTCCAACAGCAGTCTTGTGTTACATTCCTTAGAAACACTGTACCAAATTGCTTTATCCTGTTTTCCTCAGAATCTGAGGGGCAGGTGAGAAACTTGTCCAGGGAGAAACAGCTTTGTCAAGTGAGAAAATCAGCCCATGCTAATTCCAATTTCTTCTACTGTGTTTCTGGGACATCCTGACACGTTCTGAAACCCACAGTAATGAGGGCTTGTTTACCAGGCTCTCCTTTGGGCTTCTTTCTATCTATATATGGTTTAGTCAAACACTTCTTTCTTTGCAGTAAAAATTCATAGTTTTCATGCTTCTGGGAGGATGATTTTTTTTCTCACTTCCAGTGGTCTGAAGCCCATTTTTTTAAGGTGAGGTCACTAAAATTAGGGTCCTCCCTCAGCTATCACCACCAGTGCATACACCCTGCAAGTCAATCACTCATAGAATGACCAGAGTCCCTTGTGCTTCCTTCTCTTTTCATTCTAAGCTTTTTACACTTTCCCCCAACTCTGGATGCTCCAATCTGGATGCCTGAATGCTTCAGTTTCTTTAAAATATGAAATAAATCTACTTAAATAAAAAAGGATTATTTTCAAAGTATATTCTAATTAAGAGGGTATTTGTATCTTTATAATAGAAACATGCATTTTGAGCATCATTAGATTTATGAATATGGTACTATTTTATTTATTTATTTTTAAATTATTGTATGTGTTTATTTTTAACTGAGGTAACACTGGGGTATCCCCATCTGACATTACCATCGTAGTGCATCCACCACCAACATACCCATCCTCCACCACCACAAACCATTGTGCCTCCCTTCCTACGAGTGCTTTCACCTCCCCACCCCTCTTCCCTTGGTGTCCCTGTTCTGCAGTCATCTTTCAAGGGCTAGTTTTTCAGCTTGTCCTTATATGACCCTTAGCTTGGTCTCTCTATATTCTAAATATTACTGAAGCATATATTTTTTTAAGATTTTATTTATTTTATGCATATAAGAATAGGGGTACATACCAGAGGTGTGGGTGGTGGTGGTGAAAGAAGTCACCAGAGATAGAGTAGGGGGCAGAACATAGAGTAGGGGGCAGAACAGGCAGATCAACTGAAGTGCACTGCTGATGGAAGCAGCAGGCTGTGCAGGAGAGGTCTGGTGTGCCATGTGGATCACCTCCCTGGCCAGGGATATAGCTCATGCTGCAGTAGTGCAGAAGGTTTCATAGTGCTGCACCTTAACCCCTTGCACCACCGAAAAAAAAAATTTTTTTTGTAAAAATTTTTATTTATGCATACAAGAACAGGGTTACAGGCCAGTGGCAAGGTAAGTAAGAGGATTCACCAGAAAGAGAGAGATTAGGGAGCAGGACAGGCAGATCTACTGAAATGCAGTTCTCAGGGGAGCAGTGGGCAAGGCAGGAGAGGTCTCCCTCGCCATGTGGGTCCTCTCCCTGGCCGGGGATAGAACTCGTGCTGCTATGCCTCAGATGCTTAACCCGCTGCACCACCAGGGAGGCCCCCTGAAGCATATTTTTAAATGTTAGTTTGGTGGTAGCTACACCCACATTCACTGGGGGGGGGGGGGCAAATGCTGCATATCTCTTAATTAAGTTCACAGTTGTCACAAAAAGGAAAGCAGAATTACTAGCTTAACACAACAGGGACCAAAGATAATTTGATCTGATTGACTTGTTCAAGTTGGCTCGGCCCCCTTAACAACTTCTTTTAGAACTTGGGAGAGAAAATATGATCTGTAAAAAAGACTGGTACAAGTAAAACTGGCCTAGTAATTTGGGGACCTTCTCTAGATTTTTACTGTCTCCTCACTCCATGACTGCTGTGCTTCTGGTGTCTCCAGGGATCGTCCCATTGCTGGTATTGTTCTCTCCCCTTGCCAGCCTTTCCCAGGGCTGCTACTGTGGGGCTGTCAGTTTTCTCCGCTCCCATGATTCTTTTTGGTTGTGAGGATCAAGGGTTATTCCAGGAACTCCTGCAAATCAAGCCAAAGCTCTGAGGGTTTTACTTTCTCAGAACTCTGCCTATTTCAGAGATTCCCAAATTATCTCAAGGGGAGTTCCAAGGAGAACTCTAGCCTGGTGACTGACAAGTCACAACTGGCTCCTCTGTTACATACACTGTAAGTGCTCAAACACAGACTCCCCTTGGGGTGAGGATAAATAGCAAGTTATTCAAAAGCTGGCAACAGGAGGTCTTTCTTTTTCTTTCTTTGCCCCTCTAAGAGTAGGCAGCTGGTATTTACAGTTTACTCTCTGGGATAAGATGGCTGTCATTAAGTGTCTGAAAGGTAGTGTGGAGGTGACATTAGCCACCCTTTCTTTGAGAAGAGGAATGCTAGCTATCTTAAAAAGGAAAATATTGGTTTAGTCTCCTTACCACATATTTCCTAGGAAAGCATGGTATTTTGCCCTTTTGCATTAAAAAGTATCTTTGTAAAAATAAGGTAACAAATTCATTTTCAACAGGCATTTTAAACTGTGGCATTTAGGAGCTGGCCAGTGACTTTTCTTTTGTCTGAATAATAAGCATCTGGAAGATACTGAATAGGATAAGAAGAAACTAACTGTCATGAGTGAATATTGCCAGGAAAATACATATCCGAATTGTTTCTTCCTAATTGGCACACTGTTTTTAATTTTATTTCTCACTTAGACAAAGCAAGACTCTGAGACTGTGTGCTCACTATGAAATGCAAATAATATTTTCCTTCATTACAAAGGGATTTCATTTTTTAATGAATATATTTTGTATTCAAAATTGCAACTCTAAATGGTGATTCGACTTCAGGAATCTACATTCTATTAGCTGCATAATTTGAGAGCACCTTTTTCTTCCCCATGTGCTTTTTTAATCTGCCATGAGATATGTTAAACCAGATTAAAGAGCATTAAGACACTCAGGTAATGAAGGTAATAGCTATAGGAGTCTAGACATTGACAGGGAAAGAACAGACAGCCTGAGGGAATTAAGAGGCAAAAGAAGGTCATCCCCTCTGGATGAGCAAATAGCCATCTGATAAAAACCAAGACACACCAAGAAAAGCAACTAGGGTAGACACAGCAGGAATGTCCAGACAAGATATGAGAGGCAATGCACCTTTGATTTGGCGGACTCCAAGAGTGACAGCAATTGCAAAAATTTAAAGGTCTGCAATTTGACAGGCAGGGGCTGCAGACTTTGAAGGGTTAATGGTAAATTCAAATGACTACACCTAGCATCTATACAGTACACAGGTTAGTCAAAAATCTCTGTTTATAAGAACAAAGAAAACATAGATAATATCCAGGTTAAGTGTATGCACACATGCACATGTGCACACACACACACAAAACAGAATCCACCCTCACTTTGTATCATTCCAATATGCATGAATGTTAGTTTCATTACATAACAATAGTCTTCCAAAATCAGAGATCAATTCAAATTTCAAATTTCAGTTATCCCAAAATGTAACTATACCAATATAAAATAGACATTTTCCTGCTAGCTCTTCAGCCTACAAATCACTATGGATAACACATACCCATCCTAATCAATAAGAAATTATGTAATTTCTTTCAAAACCTGTCAGTGATTGGTTACCATGCATATGTCAGTTCACGAGCAGGCAACAAAACATATGGCTCCGTGGCCTCCCTGTCTCCGAGTGATAAGCCTATGAGGCACTTAAAAGAAAAATCATCAATAAAAGGAATCAGTCAATAAGATGAAAATGTAACAAATAAACAAAAGTAATAAAGTTGTAGGTGAAATTCAAATTGAACATAAATGAATTTTTAAGAGCAATTACTGATCAGGGGAACACTGATACCTCTGCCGTTTAAGAGACTTTGCTCTGCTAGAGGGATTCATTGACAAAACATTATTGACATAAACATGGAAAGTGGTTGTGATGACAAAGATGAAAATGTTCCAGAGGAAGTGAGACTAGCAAAAAAAAATTCTTCATATTTTAAGAGGACTCAGGGATATTTCACACCATTGAAAACTCATAGGACAAAATGTTGAATACTCATTGATGAAAATGTTCCAGAGGAAGTGAGACTAGCAAAAAAAAATTCTTCATATTTTAAGAGGACTCAGGGATATTTCACACCATTGAAAACTCATAGGACAAAATGTTGAATACTCATTCAAACTTAAAAAGGAATATAACTTTGCCATGGCATAGAAAAGTCATTCATTTCATAGTATAAGTTACATGACTAGAGAAATAAGCCCTGTTAAAATTACCTCTGTTTTTTTTTAATTTTTACAAGAAATGAAACAAATTTTTGATGTTTTAAAATAAAATATATTAAATAAATTATGTTTTTACTAAGATTAAGAGTGCTTTAATGCTTTGACCAAAAAAAAATAATAATATAAAGGGCACAGAAATATTCATGATTAGAATCAGTTTGAATGGCCATTTTACACGTTCACCGTATAAGGCAGGCCTTCCTAGAAGGTGGAAGCATGGATGGATGGATAAACAGGTACTGTTCTATTTTCTATAAATTATGCTAAAATATTTGAGCCTAGATAGGGTAAAATATAACACCATATACTTATGACAGTCTCACACAAATAGGACAAGGATATGATACCAGCAGTACCTGTCTGACATATGGGCAGTCTTCCAAGGAAGGGTTCTCTGGATTCCAGTAAGGTTACAGAATCCTGACCTAAGAATACATTCATATCTACAACATGCTTGGTGGTGAAGTACCTGAAAGTATTGGTTATATAATTCCCTTTGTGCTTACTTGTTAATAAAGGTTGATATGTGTTTGCAGCTATCAACTATTGCCCGATATTATGGGAAAAAACAAGCTCAGTATCTCAGTGACTTGCAAGATATTCCTTTTCCTGTAATGTTGCAGTGGACCATTTAAATGTCAGTTAGCCCTATGCTTCTTGGATCTTAGTTTATGGCCTCATACAACTGGAGGGGCAGCAGTTACCTGAAGGATATTCTCTTCATATTCATGGCAGAAACCAAGAAAGCAAATCCATACTCATAAGCTCATCTTTGTCTCTCCTAATTATCTGCAAAAACCCTGCTAAGTGAATGAAATCTGAACCCTAAATCAAAAGGTAGAGAAGTATTCCAATCATCTATCCATAGGGAAGTCAGGACAAGGTTGTGTCTGTAAGTATACTCACAGGGAAAAGAAAAATTGGGACCAAGTAAGTCTCTCTACTATAGCAAGGGAGAGTTTGTGTTAATATTTATTGTCATTTTACCCTAACATCTGGCAGCAGCTAGGTAAGGAAAGAGAGGAGACCTCAGATTCTCACTCACCATTAAGGAGGTTACTGATGACATCTAAAAAGAGCCCATCAGTTATGACCAACCACACTGACAAAATCCAGTTTGCAAAAAAAAATGGTTCTTTAATTCTAAACATAGATAAACTCTGTATTTTCTTAATGCTTCTAATAAAACATGGCTGGTATAGTAATTTAATAAAAAGAAAAGTTTGTCTGAGTTTTGCAGTCAAATGACAGTTCAGAAGCTCTGTTTCTTTCCCTAGCTTTGTGTATAGTCATATTTGACAAACCATAATATAGTAGAGAGGAGGGGTAAAGAGAAGAACCCACTTCATGGAATTACTATCCCAGACTGTAGATGTCTCACCCCTTACATGAGTATAGTCACCACAGGCAGTTTACATCCTGATTTGCTCCTCCTGTGGTGTTCCATTGTCTGCCTGATCCAATGCATGAGGAGGTTTGCTGCAGCACTGGGCCCATGGAGGAGGATGGGCATATTACGGCCTTGTGGGTGTCTGCTTGTCACAGGCCTGCTTTGTAAATATGCTCCCGCATCTGTTCCTGAGAGGATTGAAAGCAGGCCAGGAAGCGCGTGAAATGAGAGAGGAAGAAGAAACCCCCTCAATCTCAACCTAAGAGGAAATGTTCTGTTTGGGCTTCCTGTTAGCTCCTTTTGTCTAAAGAAGTGACATCAGTCAGCACTTTGCAAAAATAGCACAGTGTCATGAAGAAGGGAGGACCTGGGTTCAAAGAAGCAAGTGAAAACGAGGGACTCTTTCTATAGCAATGCACAATTTACACATTGCACCAAGATCTCTGTGTGGGTGGTGATATAATTCGGAAATAGTATAAAGTAAAGGAAAGGTGGCAACTGATCATTACTTGACACATATATGGCAGGCAGCATTACTGATTCCAGAATGTAGGATGTGAGGTCACCCAGAAGAATCTCTGACCCCATAACCACAGAAACACTTGGCAGATAAGAAAAAAAAAATCTGATTATAAACTATCATAAGGTAGGCAAGTCCAGACAGCACAGTTTAACACTAAGAGGGAGATTTGTTTGCTGATTTATACCTTTAATAAACACTTTTGAGACCTCACCAGGTACCTACATCTGCACTAAGAAAAAAGATGTAGCTACCACACATATGCATCTCCTCTCTTCCTTTTCTTAGAAACAGGAAACAGTATAGCAATACTATTCAACGCTCATATTCCAGGTGTAAAATAATAACATACATATTCTTAAAGGAGTAGATGAAGACACCTTTCATCAAATCCCCTTTCTTTTTCCTCAACATGATAGATGTTTTTCTACCTGACATATTTGTCCAGTTTTACTGAGACATAATTGATATATAACACTATATAAGTTTAAGGTGTATAGTGTGATGATTTAATACATGTATAGATTTTGAAACATTTACAACATTTTCTCTCATTTTGACATACTAGTCCCCTTCTCCTGTGACTTCACTTACATCTTTCCAGAACCCTCTCCTTTTCTTTCTGTAAATCAGTCATCATTGAAATAGTCTTAACGTGGATAATATAAATCATCAGAGGAGTCCAATGGGGTTAAATGAAACAGATGTGGAACTGTCAATAAACTCTACTTAAAAAGTGAGAACATTTCACCTACATCCTATTTTAACCCATTCCTTGCTGAAAAATGAGCTATTCACAATGTCAAATAATTACCTCCAGACATTCTTCAACAAACAACTATTTTTAATATTTTAAAGAAATGACCGCAACTGCCATTAAAGTCATATAAAACCGGCAAAAAAAAAACACACAAAAAGTAGTACGACCTCACCTCAAGCCATATGTGATTTGTACAAACACTGCAGCCTGCAGATAACACCCCTTCCAGTTTGGAGTCCATTCAGCACGGCATTTCTTTTTCCTGGTTAGATCAATATCACACTGATACATGTTCTGCCAGCCAAGCTATAATGCTGCATTCTTCTAGGGCTCAGTAATATAAAGTGATTTAATGCTTTCAGTTTGAAAGATATTGCAATGAACACTGTGATTTATAAAACAAATGGGCTATTGTCCTAAATAAGTTTAAAATTATATAGACCTGGGGAAATAGAGTTAACTAAAGTTTTAATGCTCTTAGCCTATTTTCTGCTTAGCAATTTATACAGACACATAAGCAATTCAACTCAGAAAATGAAATAGAAATTTATAACGGAATCTTCCATACATAATTTCCTTAACTGAGTGTACCTTTTGGCATTTATTAGTACACAAAGTCAACTTTCTACATATCCTTCTTAAATCCAGGCAACTGTCTATATATTTACTGGACCCATAAATCATTGTACTGTAAACACTTGGTCTATCAGAAAAATATGCTAATTGTTGAGGACAGCATATCTTATATTGAATGCTAGTGGCATTTCAGAATATCATTTCTTGCTTTATCACAGAAGCGTGGTAAAAAATAGAAATGACGGGAGCACTAGAAGCCAGAGAAATCTAGGCAATACATTGAAAAGCTGCCATCTCTTATTCTCAGTTCACATCGGCGAAGACAGCAGAGTGTGATAACAGTAGATGGGATATTTTCATTTAATCTTTTAAATGGATTGGCTTAGAAATGTGAGTGGAATTCACATGGGAAAATTCTAATGCTTTCTCTAGCTTCATTTTTGCATGTTTTTGAAAAAGAACTCAACTTTGGCAGTACTATTGATGAGATTTGTTACAACAGAAAAAAGAGAAAGGAGGAAAAGTAGATGAGAATTTAAAGAGCAACTTGATCACAACCTGAAGATTGTATCGTTATTTTTGCAAAAGGCATGTTTACAGGAAAACAGTAGGCATCCTATAAAGTCACTTTTAGCTGCTATTATAAAGAGACCTCAAGAGAGGGATGGAAGAAAAAAGACAAAAGTTTATTTCCTTCATACATAACAACCCTAGATGCATTATCTAGATGATGAGCAGATCTAGTTATTTTGTGAATTTTCCTCATCTTAGGCACCCTGAATTTTGCATGAGTGGAAGCCTGGTCTTTTCTTTTCTGTGCTACGTATCATAAGTGAAAGACAAAGATTGCAAAGAAAGGGGTTTTCCCAACCCACACACATGGAAAAGACCCCCAAATTATACATAACATTTCTATTCAAGTCCTCTTATTTGTTCACACTGCACACTGTTACCAAGCTACAGAGGAACAAAATGGGCTCTACACTTGTGCTTGTTCCCAGCTTAAGATGCCTGTTTCTTCACTAACATTTGAAGGTATTTCTAACCAGATTAGTTACTTTCAAAGATCATTCCAGGCTTTATTTAGTTAAGCCCTTTCACCTATTGTATATTGCTTTATAGTATGGTCTCCCTTCATGGTAGAATGAGAAATCACAATATTCCTTGTCAGACAAAACAGACTTAAGGAGAAACTTCACAAAACTGGCTCAGACAAAATTCAGGAATATCTGAGAGTGTTTTGAAACATTTGATAAATAGATGTGTTGAATCACTGAGACAGCTACAAGTTCATGGTTAGATTTCAATATGGCAGACATTATTTGGAGGGGAAAGTTTCTACCACAATGACATGACTATTAAAACTGATCTTGTTTATTCATTCAAAATCATACTTCACCAAAAGCCTGAGTCTTTCCCATCCATCTTATCATTACACCTGATCCCAACTCATCCTTCTCAGACCTGAATCCCACATTCCTTGTCATTTCAAAACTGTCTCTATAAGACCTGGGTATGCTTCTATCTGTTCCTAGGCTCTTGAGTCCTAAATTCCACACTGCTTCACCCTACTTCAACCTGAATGCCAGATTTAGACCTTTTGCCAGTTCTTTCTTCTCTATGGAAAAATGGACAAATTCCTCTTTCTGTCTCTTTCTTCTTCCTAAACTCCTGATACCATTGATTTTGTTTTTTTAAGATTTTATTTATTTTTGTATAGAAAACTGAGATGTAGGCCAGAGGTGGAGGAGGCAGGGTGAGAGGATTCAGAGACAATGTGGGGAGCAGAACAGGCAGATCTACTGAAAAATACTGCTGACAGGAGCAGTGGGTGATAAAGGAGAGGTCTGCTGCGCCACCTCTCCTGGGTCACCTCTCCGGTGTGTAATAAAACTCAGACCTTTTGTAGTGGAAGCACTGAGACTTAATTCCTAGGTGATCAGGGAGGCCCTGAATTTGAACTCTAAGTCCTGAGAAGGCACTTTTGCAAAAAAGTGGCACATGTAACTTGTTCAAAGTATGCCTTTTCAGAGTGAAAAGGACACTGTCAATAATTAAATATATGCAAAGACATAAACTGGGATTGTCTTGGGCAAATCAGATGTATGCTTCTCTGTCTAATAAGACAATTTCCCTAAAATAACTTGTAAGAATATAAATGTACTTCAGGACATTCAGATTGCCACTCTGAGAATATTCTTTAACCTAACAGCTCATGTTAAAAATTTTTGATAATTAATAGTGAAAAAGTCTTTAAAACTGAATCTAACTCAAATAAAAGATGAGCTTTCCCTAAGTTACTTCAACCAAACAACAACATAGGACAAGTTATATAAGGAAGTAGACACTAAATCTCTTAGATGGTCTTCTGAAAATGGGCCAGTAAGTGCCAGAAAATGACCATTATTCTTGGGAAAGGAAAGTAATTTAAGGTATAAAATATCACTGGGGATAGACAGTTTCATAAGTATTCTAGGTTGTTACCCATAAAAACACAGTAAAGCAGGTATCACATGTAATCCCAGTTTTACAGAAAAGAGGTTAAACATCAGTACAGTCAAAAGACTTGCTCCAGTAGTTAGCATAAGGGAGATTCAAGTCCAGTTTGGTGAAACTGGACAAACAAGGCCTAAAAAATAATAATAAATGGCACCAGACGCACTATAATAAAAATACCAGCCTGACAAAAGTTCTGACAGTTGTAGCAACTGAGAATTATCGTTACTTTTTAAAGTCAGTAACTTCAGACAGTCACACTAAATATATTTTCATTTCCATAAGACAAGTTACTGACCTAGTACCTAGTGAAACTTTTCTGAATCCATTTTATGTTTAGAAACTACCCATATATATGTATATATATATTTATTTGTGAGTATAAATATGCATAAAACTATTTTCTGAATACTATTTGTAATTTTGAGTTTCAATAACTACCTGCATTTTATTAATTCAGAACATTAGTCAGCATAATCATCAGTTACCCTAATTTCTCTTCCATATAAAAAAGTACCTATCAATATTTGAATTGTTCCACCCTATAAAAAATAAGTAGCTCACCAATGAATATATTCATGGTGTGCTGGTTGATTATACAAGTTGACCTGAGCAGCAAGTTCTCTGAGGGATAAATCAGAGCCATGAACAATGATATGCGAATGTAAAGTAGAAGAAAATAATCTCTTGTTGACCAAATGTTTTATCTCCATTGGTTTAAGCGAAGTGAAAGGCTGAGAAAGTATAACCCTGTTCTGCCACAGCATTGTTTCTGAGTGTGTGATTTTTCAAAACCACACATACACAAGAAACTTACCATTATTTTCCTCCTACATGATAAAGTACATAATTGCAAGTCAAATTCTGATTTACACTCACCAGTTCTACCACTTTGGCAAGTCACTAATGTCTGATATAGTTTAATAAGGCCCAGCAGGCAGGTTTGGAAGGTTTGAATAGTTGATAAGGTTGCCTTGGAGTCAGAAGACACATCAACATGACCAGATAAAACCAGCCCAGCTCCAGGAATCCAGAAGCTGAGGCTAGGACTTGATTCTGTGTCAAAAGCCAGGGCTGGAAACCAGAAAACACAGCAGATAAATGGTGCAAATGCTGCCTCAAGTAGGAAAGTCTGCGAAACAGAGTGGGAAAGGGAATTCTTCACACAGACTTCTTCCATCTTACCCACTGCTACTCTTAGCAGTGCATTTCAATAAACCTGCTTTTTCTGTTCTGTACTTTGTCTCTGGTGAATTCTTTCATCCCTCATGCCTGCAGCCTCACCCCTATATTTCTCCCCACTACAACTAAGACCCATTTTCCTGTCTCTTAAAATGGGCCCTAATATCTACTTTGCTGTGGGGCTAGAGAAGTGAAGGTACATAAAAGACTGCAAAAGGTATCATATGATAAGAAGCGGAAATGTATTTGTCATATTTTCAACTCTCTAGTACACTGCCCTTAATCAGGGGTATTAGAACATTGGGTTAATAATAATCTTAGGGTATTTTGTTAAGCGATATTACTAGGTGCCTTGTCTAGACACAGAAGTGCAGCAAGTATGGGATGGAACTCTAAAATATTAATTTTGACATACTCTAGGAAGTTATGCTGATGCAGGTGATTTGTGAGACACTGCCTTAAACATCATTCAGACACTCAGTCCCAGTCTGAATCAATACTTGTGTGGGATGCTAGACAAATGATACCATTTTGAGGTGTGGGAAAAAGGAATACATAACTTCTCATTTAAGTAAAGTTTAATTCTTAGATCTCTATCAAGCTGGATTTCTTGATTTTCTAATATTGCTGTTAATATTATTTCTACCACAACTTAGCATAGAGATCAAAATGTTACAAATGTATATTATACAGAATTTACCATTTTTGAAAGAAGTATCAGGCCTACAAAATATGTGCCTTTACATGATTTTATATTAATTGTATTAATAGTAAAAAGGGGAATCAAAGGACATACAGTAAGTGATCTGTGCCACATCTTGCTTCTACCACCTATTTTCCTTTCTCACAAGTTTTCAATCTTTCTTGAAAATAATTCAGAGATATTATTCTTATATATAATTCTATACATATACAAGCAAACACCTTCTATTTTTATACAAATAATTACATAGCTTGTTTAGGTTGGATTTCCTTTTTACAAACTATCTTAAAATGTGTTTCACAATTTTCATAAAAAGCTTTCAATTTATGGTATATGAGTATATCTTATAAGAAGGATACAAAATGTATTTAATATTTTGCATACAGATGGACATGTTTCCAATATTTTGCTGCTTCAGTCAGGTGATGAATATCTTTACTGGATAATCAATTTATATTGTGTTAGGATGCCTATAAGGTCAAATCTGATAAATCAAAATGTTAGGTGTCAAAGGATATGTATATTTCTATTTGAGAACAAATTGTCCTCTATAGAAGTAATTTATACTTCCATTTATATGCATGCCATTTTCCTACCTAACCATGAATATAGTGTTGTTACACTGTTTTTGCTACTTTATTGGGTTAAAAAATTGTGTCTCAGCATAAACAAGGGAACACAGCCTTTCTACCCCAAAACAAAATAATTTCTGATTTTATATTAATTATGTGACAATAATTTTATTTTGATTGAATTATGATTTACTTTTTAATAAGAATATTTCTAAAAAATTTGGGGAGATTAATAGTCATAAAAGTCGATCAGAAATGTATGTGTCCTAAAAAAAAAAAATGTATGTGTCCTTTGCTGATTCATGGCCACAATTAACTTCTTCAAATTGATTTGTTTTGTAGGAAGAGTCAATCCAAGCAAAGGGAAGGATTCATGTTAAAATATTAAATTTGCTTGTTTTCAGTTAAAGAATGTGTTCAATGGTCAGTCTTTCTATTTTCTTTTACGTCAGAGTACATACATGGTCTTGCAGATGACTTTCTGAAAAGCAAGGCGTGTGTGTGGACAGAAGTGAGAAAAGCAGGGGACACTGCATTTGTCCATGCACCAGCTTTTAACAATAGCAGGCAAAGCTGCTGGTTGCACCCTCACATGAGTAAGTAGAAACAGGATTGTCAATCAAGGCAACTCTGTTTATTCTGCATGAAAAGACAATTATTTAGAAAATGAGGAGATTGTAATAAAAAGCATATATATATACCTTGTAAGAAAATATCCGCTCATTCAAAACAACTTAATATAATTTAAAAGTAAAAATAATAGTGGTCTTCATCCTCTAAGAGTAAAGAGAAAAAAAATAAGGCTAATACTGGTAAAGTAACTCGGAAAAGTGAAATATGTTATAGTATGTTAGAAAAAACTGCCAAGATGAAATCCTGGATTAAAAACAAAAGCTTCAAAAAAGCTTTTTTTGACCCATTGCTGGATGGACATTTTTAATGTGACATTGAAAAAGTGGATTTTTTTGCAGAGTATAAGGGAAAGTAGGGAAAATATCTTCAAAATGAGTCAATAACACTTTCTTCTGTACCTATCAGACTAAATGCATATTTTATAAGAGTTCTTAGGTAAAAAGGCCAAGGTCTTTGAGATAGAAATTTGAAAACATCTATAAGAGTATTGCCGCATGTTATTTTAAACCAAAATACAGAATTTATGATGACAAAATGAGGCTTAGGGCCAATATTTCATTCTCAAACTGAACTCATTTATTAGAAAATTATGCAACTAGCTATTTAATATTGTTAATTATTCAAGTTGCCTAATTGTTAAACTTTTATTCCTTATCTCCTAGCATAAAGAAGACAACTAATAAGGAATTCTACTAAAAATAATGGTACGTATAGCCAAACACCAATGGAATGTTTCTATGCCTGAGGATTGCAAGATTAATTGAAGTTTTGCTGCTTACGGTTATTAATGAGTTCTTTTTCTTTCTCATCTATATATTCATAGCCTTTAAAAATATCCGTAAGTTAGCACCTCTCTGGCAGCACAAGGGTTTAAATCTCAGCATTTCTCTTGTCAAGCTATCTCCAGCCACTACAACAGGTGTTTGATCACTGGCCAGGAAGGTAACCCACATGGCATAGCATGTACCTCTCCAGCAGACCTCTCCTATCTTGCCAACTGCTCGCCTCAGCAGTGTATTTCAGTCGATCTGACTGTTCTGCTCCCCACTATGTCTTTGGTGAACCCTCTAACCGCCCCCATGCCTCCCTAAATCTGGCCTACATCACAGTTCTTATATGCATCAATAAATAAAAATAAATCTTTAAAAAAATCCATGTTAGACATATCTTTTCTATAACTAAGAGATTAATGAGGAATAAAAGTAAACAAATGTGCTTAAACTATTAAAAATTTATATCTGATGTAAAAGTCTCATGGAAAATGATTTTACTGACAATTTTTTCCTCCAGTCTAATCACAATTTGCAAGAATTGCTCAATATATATCCAAACTGTAGATTAAGCAGTTTTAAAATGAAATACTTCTGATTGCAGAAATTAATGGATGTTTAGCATAAGACAATTTAAGAAACAGAAACGTGGTTTAACATTTTTTTTTTGCCACCATTCCCTCATTCCCTTCATCCCTCCTTCCTTCCCTTCTTTCCTACTCATTCTTTCTTTATTTTTCTGTCTCTGTCTCTCTACCTTGCTCTCTGTCTCTCTCACTCCAAATTTCATTAGGGTAATTAATTCTAAAACATAGTTCATTAAGAATTGTTTAATATCATTTATCTGTATCAAAAATCATAACAAATTAAACTTGTTAGCAATAATGGTCATAAGTAGTGAAGTATTACAATTTACTTGCCTGTAAAACATTGTCTCTCATTCTTTGTATGAGTCCTGTCCACTTTAATTATGCTTAATATGACTCAGTCCAGTGATGAGGAGAGCACTGGGCAATGCTTTGGAAAAGGTACGTAGCCCATACACTGTCTGAGATGTTGCCTATTAGTGACAATCATTCAGTATGTTTTATATATTAAGATATTTTTTGTTCCAGAATTATTCTTCCATCTTTCATTCAAGAGAATTTTATAGCTGTTATTGCTGTTCTTGATTATTTGGGAAGAAAGTAAGTATCATAAACACACAGTACAAATCTAAAAGATAAAGGCATTAAAATGAAAAAAAATAAAACCCCTAGAGGAGTTTTGTATAAAAGGAAAACCTAAAATCAGAAAGGAAATTACAAAAAGGTAAAAAAGGCCATTCAAATGTGGAAAAAATTAAACTTATCAATATTAATATAATTAAAAATATTAAGTAAATTAATGGTTATAGCATATAGTGATGAAATTATATTCAAAATTAAGTACATCAAAAAGATTTTACTTGAAATGAAAAGCAGATTAATGTTTAGTTGTACCATTTTTAAATACACAAGGAAATAAATTATTGCAAACCCATCTGATTGAAAACAATAAAGATATGAAGGATATGAGCAACATCAACAGGGTATTAAATAGAGTCTGAATTTTGAGTTAATATATTTTCTTGATGAAACATTTTTAAATATTGCCTATTTGAAAGGTTATAAAAAGGAACTGATGAAAATCCTTACTCATTTCAAAACTAGCATATTTAGTCATGTGCATGTATAAATTTGTTCTGTATGCTTGTAGATCTTAAAGCCTGATGGTCATGACAAACTTGTGCACTATAATTTTTAGTTTTATTCTCCCATTTTATATTTTTATTCTTTTTGCCAATTGGGCCAGGAAGGAAATCAGAGATCCAGCAGCAGCCTACTTAAAAATAAAAAATAATAAAACTAGAGAAAGAAAAAGGAAACACTGATATATCTAGCTAGCTAAATAGCTAGGTAAAAAAAAAAAAGCACAGATATTGTGAAGTATTTCCTATTACAAAAAGCACAGATATTGTGAAGTATTTCCTATTACAAAAAGACAGACAATAAAGCTTTTAATTTATTTACTAAAAATTATGCAAACTAAAAGTTTTAAGGTGAAAACATATATAACTTTAATAAAAAAAGAAAAAATACATATACATTATGAGAATATATTTTATATATTGATAAATACACTTGGAAAAAGCTAAGTATTTAGAAAACAGAAAAAGAGATACAAATATAAATTTATAAATCAAATGGACAACACTCTTCAGAGTATAGAAAATAGAAAGGATCACTGGGAAATTAATTTCAAACATAAAGCAACATAATTAGTAGCTGTTATAAATATTTCTTTGAAATTTAGAGAATGATTGAAGTCTTTTAAGTAATTCTATTGAATAAAAGTAGAATATATGTAATATTATAGAGTTTTAATAAAAAATTAAGATAGGTCAATTTAACTAATGAATATTAAGTTAAAATCTTAAGTACATTATTAGTGGTTGAAATTAAGCTACACATTATTTTATGAATACAGGAGCATTTCCATATGGCAAGACTATTAATTTAATATACTATATGAAATGTTTAATAAGAAGAAAGCATTCCATTAGATGAGTTTGCATAAAAAAGTCCTATGCAGATTTTCATCCATATGAAGTGAAAGAATATATTAAAAATGTATAGATATATATTTTACGGTCTAATAACAAAATAAAGATACCATTAATAAGTACACTTTAACTTAATATTGGTTTGGACTAGAGGATCAGTATGATAGTATGTAAAAAATCAAAGAACATTTTATCCCAGAATTCTATGAAACAAAAATGCATTATTTGAATGCTGCATTATTATAAGAAAGCAAAAGATACAGACTTAAATCTAACAGTATGTCCAATTTATACAAAAATCAGTGCTCGTCCTATTACATTATTTATATAAACATGTGTATATTATGTAATATACATATCTATGGGCCACTATAATCTTATTAAACAATAATCAAGGGCTATGAATGTAGATGTAACAAAATCTCCAAACTATTAAACTATCAAGGATAAGTTATAAAAAACACTTGAATTAGGGCCTCCCTGAGGGCACAAAGGGTTAAGTCTCAGCACTGTGAAGCTATCAGCAGCCACTACAGTCCAGTTAAAGTTCCATCTCCAGCTGGTGAGCTGACCCACAGGTGCAGTAGACCTCTCCTGTTTTGCCTGCTGCTCCCCTCAGCAGTGTATTTCAGTACATCTGCCTGTTCTGCTCCCCACTGTCTCTGCCTCTCACTTCCCAAACCTCTGGTCTATACCCAAACTCTTGTAATAAAATAAATGCTTAAAACAATCTTGTAAATAAATCTTTAAAAAAAAAAACCCACTTGAATTAATGCACAGAAATAACACACACAGCAGGTTGTCCTGAATAATATTTATTTCGTTGAACATCATTTCCTTATAACAATGATGAGGAAAAAAAGAAAACACTGTCATTAAATAAATGACTTATTGGAGGACCTGTTTTTGTTATATATCTTTAGCTTAAAGTCACAATTTCTAACAACCTATTGAAGATGTTAAGAGATAGATTACTATATGCAGAAAAAGAAAATATAAAATGAATCTTTTTATATTAATATTAATATATTATTTTATATTATTATTTTGAAAAAAAGGAATAGTACTATTCTATGAAATACAGAAAGTTTTTATTTTTAGTTTGTATTCTATAAAGAAATTTTTAAATATAATTTTTTTATTGAAGTAACATTTGTTCACTATACTCTTTATTATTCAAAGGTACAGAATCAATCATCTTCAGAGATATATTACCATATCACACGTACTACCAAGACCCTCACATTCCTCCACCTTGTCCACTGGACCCCCTACATCTCCTACTCTCTGCACTCTCCCTTCTTCTCTGGTAGCCACAATTCTACAGTCAGACTTTAAAGGTTTGCTACTGGCTTGGTCCTGTCTACCCTTTATTTTGTTTCTCTAAATTCAACAGATAAATGAAATCATTTTGTATTTGTCTTTCTCCTTCTGACTTATTTTACTTATCTCCTCCAATTCATGTGTCAAAATGCCAAAAGTTCATTTTTATTTTATAATATTCCATTTTGTATATATCCAACACTTTCCTAATCCATTCATGTGTCTTTGGACACAGGTTATTTCCATAACTTGGGTATTGTAAGTAAGGCTGCCAAAGAATATAGGAATGCATATATTCCTTTGTTATTCATTTACTTAGTTCTTAAGGTTTATTTATTTATTTATGAATAGAAGAACTGGTGTGTAGGCCAGTGGAGTGGGGTGGGAAGAACTAAGAAGATTCACCAGAAACAGAGTAGGGATCAGAACAGGTGGACCTACTAAAATACACCATTTAGTAGAGCAGCAGGCCAGACAGGAAAGGTCTGTGGCACCATATGTGGGTTAACTTCCTGACTAGAAAGCAAACTCAGGCTGCAGCAGTGATAGCATGAGATTGCTGACACTTAACCCATAGGCCACCAGGGAGACCCTATTACTTTGAATGAGTATTTTTGCATTTTTTGAGTAAATACCTAGGAGTAGAATAGCTGACCATAGGGTAGACGTAATTTTAATATTTTGGGAAACCACCATACTATTTTCCATAAGGGCTGGACCAGTCTACATTTCCATTTGCAGTTGACAGATCCTTTTTTTCCACACCCTTGTAAATGCTAATTAGTTCCCTCTGCTCCCCATCAATGTGTGATGTGCAGATTTTACTCATAACCTGAACTTATAGTCTGTGTCACCTTAGTACCAACACAAGCACACTAGATTGCAAGGGAAAAATTATCAAGATTCCAACAGTTTCTTCTACCAAGTTATTCCCCAGTGTCACACCAGTTTCCTACTCTAGCTTTTAGATTGCATATACTGGAAAATTTCAGTATTTCTCTCAGTTTTCCCGAAGGCCTCTTAAAATGTTTCCATGTGTTTCTTTTTAGATGCTTTTTCTTCATAGTTTCTCCAAACAGATGGTAAGGAGGTAGACATTTAACATTTAGGTAGAATATCCTCCTATTCTTCATTCTTTCCCCTACAACTAAAGTGGTATTGCCAAGTAAAATAATTTTCTTTGAACAGCTTAAGAAAACTCTCAACTACCACCAGTGGTTGAAAGACCAAGATTCACCTTTCATTTGATTATTCAAATCTTAGAGCTTTTTCATTTCTTAGCTCAATTTCCTGGTGGAAAACTGTCAAATTCTATCAGTTACAAGCACTGTTACTGTAATCTCTGTCAACAAGTTGACCCAGTGAGGAAAGTGGTAACCCTTCAAAATCATCCTAATCCACCAAAATACGGCAGTTTTATTGGAAGAAATTCCAACCTACTAGGGAATGAAGAGTAGAGTCAACCTCTCAGCTATCCAGGATTACAGATTTTCTGTCTTTGTTTTCTTTTTTGATTTGCTTGTTTCTACTACCCCTTCTTCCCCTTCCTCCCAAAGAAAAGTTCAATGTAGAAGAGCCAGAAGCAAATGTTTCATCTCCACCAAATGAGTATACAGAGTCAGCTTGCTTTCTTGGCTGTAATTGATTCCAGGTCACCATTTACTTTTCTGTCTTGTAAGTTCACTTTTGGAGCACTTATATCCCTTCCTGCTGGGAGTCTTAATCTGATCTGAGATCACTCTGTTCTTTCTAAGGTAGATTTTTCTTTGCATTTTAAATTTCGAGGATCATGATTCAGAGTCTTCATTTCTCTCCTAAAAGTACACATGATCCTTATTGTCTACAAGCTTCATTCTTCTTTATAATTCTGCATTCTAAGCAGTCTCTGTGATAGAGGGAAGCAGGCTGACAAACATAGATACACACAAACTGTTTACACTCATCCTGCAGGACTGTGAATTATGCCTGTCTCTCATATTTGCAAAACTAAGAAAGTCTTCTTAAATAAAAGAATATTTGCTGTAGAACAACCTACGGTGATTTCCTGTACACAGAATGAAATAGCAGGTTCTATAAATTAAAATTTTGTGCATACTTGCACAAAATGAACATATGTCTTAAGTCCTTAATATTCATTTGCTTTTAAAAAAGGACTTGTAAAGTAAAAATAAAACATTAATCTACTTTATATCCATATAATGAGTGTTCATTGCTCATTACTCAAAGACTCAGACATTAAATAATAATGAGGTACCAACTTACACGTATTAAATTATCCAATCGAAATTAATTCAATGCAGGAATGAAATTTTTGGATAATGAGTCATGAATATTTTCAAGTCCTTGGGTCAAACAATTTTACTATTGGGTTTCAATCCCAAGGAAGCAATATGAGTATACCATATGTAGCAAAGACTTAGCAGAGTAAGCACTCAATGTGTACAGAAGTCTGGGTGAAAGGGGAATAATGGAAAAAGTGAGAATTAAAGAAAGCAAGAGGGAGAGCAATAAGAAAGCATCTAAGTAGGCAGCCATGGTGCACTTAGCTAAATAAGTGACAACTGGGGAGACTCATGTAGCCATATGGAAATATTTTCATAAGTGGTGGTGGTGTTGGGACACAGGGAACAGAACAAAATAATGAATTTGTTTTTGTATGAAATACCAAAGAATTTTTGGAACGTATAGGGGGAAACATGGAAAAGACTTTGTTGGATGAACAACAGAACCTCTTGGCATATTCAGTTTGATCTCTTGTCATGGGAGAAAGTGAGAAAAATCCATTCTGAATTCTGCTAATAATGTGAAAAGTGTATGTGATGAAACAAAACTCAGTTGGTAGGGATGTGGCAAACAGGAGGAGGTTAAGACAGCAGAGTTTCTCACTATAAAGCTGCCACTGGAATTACCTGGCAGAAATTTCATGCTCTGAGCCCCACCTATAGATATTCAAATTTGTTTGTTCTTCATGTGGGCTGGGCATTCAAATATCAAATCTGCCTGGCTAGTTGTACTACACAGCTAAGGATGAAGCACCCAGGTGCTATCCAAAGTCAGATCTATAGACCATGACACCAAGAGGCTTGTTAGAAATGCCCAATTTCAGCCATGCCCTACATCTATTGCATCAGAGCGTGAATTTTCAAAAATTCCCCAGGTGAGTACATGGATGAGCAGTAGCACAGATGAGTAAATGGTTTGATTTGTGTCACCTTTGCTGTGATAGTCCCATGCCCTGCCTAATTTAGCATTTTATTTTTTGTATTTCAAAACACAGAACAGGCTATGTTTGTTTGTTTCCAGAAAACATTTGCTCTCCTACAATGTCTCTGCTTTCCATTGACAGAAATGTGTAAAATACAGAGTTATCTACTGACACAGGTGAAAATGCAGGCAATCCCTCAGTATCTTCACCTGATTTTAAATTTGGACATGACCTTATGAATTATCTTAATCACTCTTATTGCACAATGAACAAATTAAGATCCACAGCAGCTGAGATACTGGCAAATGTCACATGAAGCAGCAAAGCCTAGATTTAAAATATCATTTTTGATAAATTGTCAAAATTTATCAAAATTGATTTAAAATTGATCAGTTGTCCTATTGAAAACAGATTTTTCTATTTTAACTCAAAATTTAATTTTTAAATTTGCTAGCATTTTCTCCTGTTTATACATCATTTTTTTTTTTAAAGAAAAACAACATTTTTTTAAAAGGCTCAGATATGTTATCTTGGAAGAATCAGAATTCCAGGGAGATATGATTATTGACAATTTTTAACAGGTAATATATTCATTTCTTTGGTTGTTGTACGGAACATTTTTCCCTAATTTCAAATATTCTGCTCTGGGAACATACTACTTATCCACCAAACTATGGATAATAGATACTGTCTATAACATCCTTCTGATATAACAGAAACCTGAGGAGACATTTGATTTATAGATTGTTGTGGATGAGATGATGACAATGGATGATGTCATTTGTCAGGTACCCAGGGATTCTTACTAGACAGATATGAGAACTAGGAAAGGAACTAGTAGAGATAAATTAGAGTTTCCAGGAGCTTCAGAAACATATTTTTAAGCATATGTAGGAAATATTACTCAGATATAATTACTGAATAGCATGTGGATAGGGAATAGAATATAATGACGAGAACTAAGAAAAGATACCTGGGGTGGGACTGAGATCCCACTGTGGGCTGGGCAGTACGATCTAGTCCCTGCTATCCCAAATGTGGGCTATGGGGTCAGCAAACTGCATGGACATCATTTGGTACCTTATTAGACATACAGAATCACAGAACCACTGATGTGAGTATTCAGTTTATCATAAAATCCCCCCAAAATTCAGCTACTCATTAAAGGTTGAAGAACACTAGTCTCATTTGCTGTTTCCTAAATTTCACTCAATAATGGAATCCTCCGAATGTGCAATTATTGGGTGTTACCTCAAGACCTGAATCAGAAACTTCCAAGACAGAGGCTGAAAATTACAGTTTTAAGTATTACCTTCTGTGATTCTTACCACAGGTAAGTTTGACAAGTTGGAAGATCATGAGTTTGTTAGTGAAAGAACCCTGAGACTGATGCTCATTCTTGCCAACCAATGGTTGGGTGTCCTTGAAGAAGAAACCATCCCTCAGATTTTCTTTCTTTGACATCAAATGGAGCTGCAACATTCCTTTGTAGATTTAACATGAGATTTACAAAAGCAACCAATGAGAGTGCATAAAGTGCTTGCACGTAGTAGGTGTGAATAGATGATGACAATTAGCATTTTTGTCATCTCCTGTTTAACACCTGAATTTTGTCCTCTAAAATATGTGGATGACACATATTGTCTAGGGTTCTTTTCATTCATAAAATACATCTTTACTGAGTAGGTGGTAGGTTCCAAAAGCAAAGATGAACTCACAGCTTAGTGGGAGAGTCAGGTAGGTGAACAGGAATATTATAATAGAAACAGAAGTTTTGTTCATAAATGAATCATTTCATACTTTGAGATAATGTTTTGGTTAGCTTGTGGGGGGAAGAGATCAAAGCTACTATTTAATATCATTAAAATAATCATTATTTCTTTCACATATGCCAACCCAGGCAGAACAGAAAGAGCTTTGCAGAGTACTGAAAATAAAAGCTTGTCTCAGAGAGTAGGGCTTCTCTGTGACTTCAATTGTGGCTGTAAATTGGCCCAGGAGAACACCCCAAACTCTAGCAAAATTATAACCTCATTTAAAGTAGATGCTTTATCAGCTCATCCTTTCTGCCAATTTTTCCCAGCCTAGTGTTTTTCACTCTCCATTGTCCTATTATTAGCCTCTGTTTTATAACTGCAAGAGCATGTTTTCCCTACAGCAGTGGGGCCACCCACTGACACCCCACCTCGCTCCTAAGGCTTAAAGCTAAGAGCCCCTAATTGAATTTCTCCCCTTCAGGAGCACAGGATGGTTGGGATCAATGTGTTGTCAGAAGACTCCAGGGAGGCCAGGCTCAGCACTTGCTGTTCTCTTGTACCAGTTACTCTTTCCACACGCCCATCTCTGAGCATCCCTCTGCCCCAAAGCCTGGAGTGTGTTCAATGACATTTTCTGCTAAAATAATAACTTCTTTCCTTGATATTAGCAATAGCTCCATCTCTGGTATGTTTAAATGAGAAAGCAGTCTATGAGTAAGTAGGACATTGACATTTAAAAGACTCAAACTTCCTTTTTATGTTTTTTGTCACCAGTTGCCAAAATTCTCAGTTGTTGCTCCACCCTGTCTAAGGTGACCCCTACATGATGATCTTACTGTGATCTACTGTGAGCTTCATAGAATTTCTGCTAGAAAAATATAATGGTTTTCATTTAGAAAAATGTGGGACATTTTGCTTGGACATGACAACAAATATATGTTGCTTCCTTAACTTTCTACCTGAATAATTCAAACATGATCAATGCTGAAGGCATCACTGAGTGGACATGTACAATTGGTCAGGAAAGTATAAATTCTGGAAAAAATTACTTCTTATATCTGAGGTATGCATAAGTTACATTTTACATATGTAGATAAAATCACAAATTTAATTTTGGATCAAGTAAAATAAAATCTTGATTTCACAATCTTTGATCAATGTGACACATTGGATTTATAAACCATACTCTTACTGGCTCTTTCCATTCACCATAAAAATTCAGATTTCGAAGAAATGGAAATAAAAATGTCATCATCTCTTGATCTACTTTTTAAGATTTTATTTATTTATTTTTGTATAGCACTGAGGTGCAGACAAGAGCTGCAGGGGGTGAGGAGATTTACTAGAGACAGAGTGGGCAATAGATCAGGCAGAACCACTGAAATACACTGCTGAGGGGAGTAGCGGGCAAGACAGAAGAGGTCTGCCGTGCCATGTGGATAGACCCCTAGCCAGAAATTGAACTCAGGCATCACAATGATAGCACTGAGATGTAACACCTAGGTCACCAGAAAGGCCCCACCACTTGATAAGTCTTTTAGGGACATCTGGACTTCAGAGATGAAATGATTAAGAAAAGAAGTTACAAACTATGTAAAGAACTTTTGATATGAAACTTACCATGCTTAATTCCCTCTAAATTAATTTTATTTAAATTAATTAATTAAAATACCCTTCCTGGTCTTTGAAGGGAATGTCCTCCAGTAGTAGCTCTACTCTCCATGCATTTGTTAGTAAGCAAGAGCAGACCTCAAAATCAAAGATGAAAAGGAGCTTATCTTCTAAATTCATACCACCTCCTCTCAGAATCCCTCCCTCCCTAACTTCAGTAACACTGGTGTTAGAGTCTTCCATACAGGTATGAGATACACAAACATAGATTATATTGTATAATGTAGATTACTGAACTTACTAGAAAAAGCTCATCTCAACCCCTCTTTAAAATTTTTCTAAGAACATTCATCCCTATATTACTATAGCCATATAAAATCTGGAACATTAACTATGCTTAGGAAATACTGATGATATAACAGAAATAATGTACAGCATTATCATTTATGTTTTTAGTGTCTGTAGGCTAGAATTAAATGGGCAGTCTCTATCACTCACTTTATATCACATATGACTCTAAACAAGATATTCTCCAAATCCTGTTTAATGTTTTTATTGTTTCCTCTTCCTTCTTTTACTTTTATCCTTAATTTCTCATTGATTTAAACTTTCACAGTGTGGGGCGATTATTTGCAAGTCTACGTAAGGAGGATTTTTTTCTTTCTTTGACCTAGCTTTGGATTTCTTGGGATCCCCAACATGGGCTTGGTTCCCGGTGATTGGCAGTGCTTGCCCACCATGGATGCCCCTCATGAAAAACTGTATTGACTGCTTGGTACTCCAATTAACAGCCATTTCTATAAAGAGACAAATCTTTCTTGTTTACCACTGAAGCTCTATATTCCTGCATGATATAGCTGCTGATTAAAAAAAAAAAAAAGTCGGGGCCTCCCAGGTGTCCTAGGAGTTAAGTCTCAAAACTATCTATCTTCTTCCATGCAAAAACAAATAAATAAATCTTTTTTCTAAAAAAAAAAAGATTTATTTATGTATACATATGAGAGCTGAGGTATAGGCAAGGGTCCAGTTCGGTGAGAGGATTCACCAGAGACAGAGTGGGGAGCAGAACAGGCAGACTGACTGAAACACACTGCTGAGGGGAGCAGCATGCAAGGCTGAGACAGGAGAGGTCTGCTGCTCCATGTAGGTGCCCTCCCTGGCGGGGGCTCAAACTCATGCCGCTGCAGGAGCTCCACAGTGCAGCGTTCAACCCCTTGCGCCACCCTAAAATTTCTTAATTTTTAAAATAAACTTGGTGAAATAATCCATAATCCACTTAAACTGCATCATATATGGGGGCATCATCCTCATTCTGTGTGGGAGCTACCAAAATGGTTCAATCAACTGTGACAGGACTGAGCTCCCCAAGCAGGAAGCAGTGCTGCAAGCAGAGCCAGGCGTTGCTGGCAGGACCTCCCTGAAGACCCCTAAGGAGTAGAATGGCTGAAGGACAGACGGGAGGAGAGCTTTCCTCCCTTTAGGGTTTGTCATCAGGAGATTCTTCTAACAAAAGATGGTCTCTTGTTCAGCTTTTCACCTAAACTTACTGCTTGAATAACAAGTACCCTTAATGCTGAAAGTATTCCTGTCCAAGATGAGGTATTGCAGTTTTGATTTCTCTGGGCCAATTTTCTTTAGTTCTAATTAATGAGCAAAAACTAAGCTACCTGTGTGAGCAGATACTGAGTAGTTTTCAGGAGATCCTGGCCCAAGGCAAGTGACCAGTCTACTAGGCTGCCAACGAAAGAGCAAAACACCATAACTTTATTTTACTCCACTAAATTCACCATCTGTTAATTTTACACTAGACAAGTGTACACGATCTTGATGTCAACCCTCACAATAACTGTAAAGTCAATGTTTATCTTTCTTAATGTAAATTGTAAGAGGTAATATTATTTTTCCCACTTAACAGATAAGAAAACTGAGTCATAGAGAACATGTGCAATTATCCATCCTCTAGTTGTGATGAAACATCCAAATAGGAATTGGTGAGCAAGCAAAAGAGGAAAATGCCTGGTAATTTATTATGCTTTTTAAATCATGATTTTAATCAATATAAGAGCTATTAAAGTTACTCTGAAATAATCAGATTGTTGCCAGAAAAGTTTGATGACATCATGAATGACGTGAAAATGCTGAGGTCTATTGACTGTCGCAGGACTGAAATCATTATTACGGTGTTTTTATTACTAGAAACATTAAAAGGAGTTAAGGGCACACCAAAAATCTGTTCGATCACTATTATTTAATTATAATACCTTACATGTATATAGCATTTTAGAGTTTCTAATTGACATTCACACACATTATGTCCCAATAACATTGCCAAAAAGGACAGGTTATTTCCAGTTTATGGTTGGTAAATAAATCATCTCTGTAGCATACCAAAATAATTGTGTGTTTTATGAGACTGCATATTTATATAAAAAAGACAAACCTGGTCTTAAGCCTCACAAAGGAAAACAACTTAAAAATTACTTATTCAAAGCAATGCATTGTCTTCCAGTAATCAGACATATGAAGTATCATATGTCCATCATGTTTGATATTAGATGTTAACATACTTTATACTCAAAGAGGTTTCCCTTTTATTATTTTCTGCAGGTTGTCATAAGTTATATCATTTCATACCATTAAGGATTTTAGTGTCTCTGGACTTAAATCACTAAAGTATACTTACTATTAGTAGAACTTTCTGAAAACTCCTTTGCAAAAGAATTAAGAAAATGAGTAAGAATACCTTTTGTTTTTACTTTGTTTTGTTCTTTTTCAAATCCTGATTTTCCAGAAGTAAAATCATATTTTAAAGATTTATTTATTTATGCATACAAGAGCTGGGGTACAGGCCAGAGGTGTGTGTGTGTGGGGGGGGGGTGAGAGGATTCACCACAGAGAGCAGCAGAAGTACACCGCTGAGGGGAGCAGCGGGCACAGCAGGAGAGGTCTGCCGTGCCATGTGGGTCCCCTCCCTGGCCGGCAGCAGGGATTGAACTCGTGCTGCAGTGGCTGAGGTTTGCTTCATAGTGCGTTGCTTAACCCACTGCGCCACCAGGGAGGCCCAGTAAAATCATTTTTGTAACACTGTAATCCCTATAGAATGGGGAGGCTCTAGGCTCCTTGCCCACCCATGGACTTGAGTGTTGAGAAGTGAAAAAAAAAAAAAAAATGGTAGAAAGACTTTGAAAGAAGACTGGAGAAGGTACACAGAACAGAGAGACTTATGGCGAAGTTGGGCTCACCTGGACTTACACCAGGGACTTTGAGGGGATATGGAAGGAGATGCTCAAAAGAGACAAGCGATATGGGTGAGAGATACAGGGGGAGGCTGAAAATGGCAGACTTGACTTGTATTTTGATTTTGCTCTTTTTGTTCCAGACTTGCCTGGTCCCTTCTGCCCCTTCCTGTGGGTCCCCATCAGGAGGGACTTATGGCAGGCTTTCAGGTTAAGTGGTCCTACTTTGGGCCAACACTGTTTGGCTGGGCATTTACCTACTAGGGGATGGGTAACTATGGTTGTTTCATGGGAAAACTATTTTAATTATACTCTTTTTCTTCTCTCCATTGCACACTATTTGTATTAAAGTTATTTTCTTTTTTTTTTTAATTTATTTATTTATGCATATAAGCACTGGGGTACAGGCCAGAGGTGTGGGGGGGGTGAGAGGATTCACCATAGACAGAGTGGGGAGCAGAACAGGCAGATCCAAGGAAGTACACTGCTGAGGGGAGCAGCGGGCACAACAGGAGAGGTCTGCTGCACCATGTGGGTCCCCCTCTGGCCGGCAGCAGGGATCGAACTCATGCTGCAGTGGCTGCAGTTTGCTTCATAGTGCGTTGCTTAACCCACTGCGCCACCAGAGAGGCCCAAAGTTATTTTCTATAAAGGTTTTATGCACTATAATATGTTTGTCTTTATGCAGTGGATGGCAAAACCTATTTAGAGCAAGCAGGTTTGAGAATCCTGGGGTACCCCTTCCTTCTGCTACTAATATTTTCAAGGTACATTTCTTCATTAAAGTTTATTTTTGTTTCAAGCCAAAGAAAAGTCAATAGGCCATTTTATTGTTTCACTGAATTACAAAATCAACATTTATTTTATTTTAATGACATTATAATGGCAGGTTATATTGATAGGGTAGGAAAGGAAAAAAATCCTCTTAATTCTGTAAATATTCAAAGAGAACAAAATATTGAAAAATCAAGAAGTGATTGCTGAATTGAAGAAATAGTAGGAGAAAACTGCTAATTTATTAAAGTCAAAATTGATAGTAAAAAACCTGAGTCCTCAGAAGATACATAGGAATTTTATGGCATGTCCCTCATTCCCCCTTTTAAGTCTAAGTCTTGTTTAATTAAATAGGAAGATGACAACCAATCAGTTTCTTTCACAAGATTCTACCAAATATGCCTCAATTTGGTTTCCAGATGAGAAGAAGGGAGGAAAGAAACTTATACATAGTACTTCTTGGTCATTTCCAATTTTTTGTCTGTCTCTCTCTCTCTCTCTCTCCCCCTCCCTCTCTCCCTAGCTTCCTTTCTCTCCCTCCCTCCCTCCTTCCCTCTCTCTCCTTTTCTTTTACATAAAGAACTGAAGAGTCAGGTTAATTGACTTACAAAAAAAAAAAAAATCACACATCCAGTATAAAGCTGAGCAGAGCTTTTAACTCCAGTCCCTCCATCATGAACACTCACATTTGTCTCATATATCTCTTGCCCCAGTCATAAAGACAAGGTATATTAAAAAAAGTAAGTCAATTACTTGCTACAACAAAAAATTCAAGCCATAACAACCACCTGAAGAAATACCATTTTATGCTTTAGCTAGATGTGCCAATCAAATTAGAAAACATTTAAGCAGGTTAAAAATCTTTGACAATTAACTAAAAAGATGTGTTATTGTTCTTTATGGAATGTGCTTTTCTGGTCTTTGGTGTGATTTAAGTAGCACATTAACACCAGCTCAGGTCAAATGCAAAGAGGTTAAACTAGAAGAAAGAACCCATTACCCAAAGTGCCATAAAATAGCAAAATTGTGTTGTTTTGTTTTCTGTTTTAAGTTAATAAGACTATTTTGACACACTTCATCCACAGATAAGGAGACAAAGAAAACACATGGTGATAACTTAGTTCATTTCTTAATTTCTTCTGCCATTAGCAGCCTGTCTGTTACAAGCATGGCTGTTGCAGATTAAGTCTGGACTGTGGCAAACATTCTCATGAACATTTATTTGGTAAACTTGAAAATTCTTCTAAGGTTTTGCACCTTGCTATTCAATTCCATTCTGCAATGACTCTACCAGAGGGCCCAGATTCATCAATATTTCAGCCTCCATCCTCTCCTATCAATGGAGTTCAGGTATATGTGCCAGAACTCTATTTCATTCCAACATGCTTCAACCGCAGGGAATCAAAGCACTTACTGGAGAACTATTTGATAAAGAGAACCTCAATGGGTAAAAGGGCTAATGCACCTCCAAAGTGCCAGAAGAGGGATCACCTGATCACTGGCTGGTGCTGGAAGCACTTTCCAAAAATGTTTGTAGAGAGGAACAGATGGAAGTGGATTGGGTGACCTCAGTTCCCACCTTACCTGCTCGCATCATCTTTCTCATCTTAAAGAAAGCATATCTGCCTGCCTTCCCCTTTAAGGCTAAGGGGGAGTGACTGGTGGGTGTAACACTCTCATCCAAAAGCAAGACTTGGACTGGCTGTAGCAGGCAGCTGTGGTTGTGACTGAATACAGCCATCCTTATGTGTAGGTTACAAGTCCGGCTGGGAGTGGCCTTTAATAAGTAAATTCTAACCTGTTGTGCCCAAGTATACCTTAGTACCTTCAGCCAGGAAGTTGGATAGATGGCTCACAATTCTGGGTGTGGACTACAAAAAGGAAGAAGTGGAGGCCATGCTCGATGGGAACTCTGAGGCTGATCCTCCTTAGCATGTAGTTGCCTCTCCTTAGCTATCTGCCTCACTTAGCCACACTTACTTAAGTTCTTCTCACCCCAGACTGCATTCTGCTCCATTCCTGTCCCCCCACCCCTGTACCAAATTAAAAGGTGTATTATAAAAAAAAGGAAATGATGGGGGGAAGAAATAGCAAATACCAGAGAGGGAAGGTCCTGCAATTTTATACAGTTTATTGTAGCATATGGTTATATTTTGCCCATCCTATCCCCTTTATTTTTTTTCTTTTATTAAAATATTTTAAAATTTACATATACTTGCCATTAATTGTAATCCCCATGTATTCCCCATCACCATCTCACCAGTGCACC
>JAGFMF010011457.1:3679546-3692195 GCA_019455555.1 Galemys pyrenaicus | reverse complement strand
CCCCTCCCCACCAGGTGTCCCCAGTCTGTCCTTGACTCTTCATTTTTGGTTTCTGTGTCTTTATTGCTGTTATTGTTATTATTAATATTGTTCTTATTCTATCCCCTTTAAAATGGAAGTTTTGAGTTAAAAGCCTACTCAGGGCACATGCAGACAGAGAGGACAGTAAGGAACAGCAGCTCCTCATAGTGCTTGCTATCTCTTTCTATAGCTTCATCCATTTACGAACTCCTTGCAGCATTTACCCAGATCACTGCACAGTCCATCAGAATCTTTATGGAAGCACTGCCTCAGGCAGTGGTTGCTATTAGGACCGCTTTCCCCCCACCCTTTTTTTTCCCTAGCAGTTCCATATTTCAAGTGATTCAAGCATCTTCAAGTGAATTGCTTTATAGATTTCCAAAATGATCACTACAGGTCAAATTCTGCTCAAATGCTATCCTTTACAAAGTTTTGAAAATCCATTTTTGCAGCAAGGCTGGTGAAACATTTAATGAGCTTCAATTCAGAAGAGACACATCCTTTTAACTTGAATTTGGCCTCAAAACACATTTGTCCCATTCAAATGCTTAGCAATCTTTTCAGTTACAATGGCTACCTCTTTCATGCTGTTGAAATACATTTCAGTTAGTCCCATTTTCCAAGTTCTTAAATTTTCTAGAAATAGCATAAAGTAAATATATTAGAGAAGATCCTGTTTTTATTAAGAATGTTTTGATTCAAGAATTTTCTAGTGATTTGCCTTTCTTCTTTGATTTGCCTTTGATTTGTCTATCCAGTTTCCTTTCTCTAACATAGATAGACCTTCCTACTATTTAAACCCATTTTTTTACTGTTTCAAAACACATGAATTTAATATGAAAGAGAATTATTGTAAAGACTATTCATGAATTATTATAAAAAGAAGAAGGGTTCGAATAGACCTGGTAGCATTTAATCTGAAAGGGCTTAGTGGAAATTTCTCTTACCAGCCTAATGATGATGACTTATACTGATCTCAATTTAACTGAAATAGGGACACTATCTAACATTCTTAGTGGAAAGATGAGAAGCAGGGGTCAAGTGTCTGTCTTAACCAGGTATTACATAAATGAAATTCATGTGCAATGCAAAGATCTTAGAAATCATAACATTCAAAGGAAAAAAAAACATCATAAATCTATTGTTGTTTTAAGTTAGTTTTTCATTATTGGATTGTCATTGTATGTTCAACTCAATATCCTGATTTTCACACATAATATGATATACTCAATATTTTCATGTCTTTAAATATTTTGAAGTTTCTAGTTATGGTGAATTCATCCAATGTATAGATTCTAATTTATAGAATTAGAAAAGTTTAAATATAGACTTTTTTCTTCTTCTTTTTTTTTGGTATTACAAAATAACCTGTGGTGAGCATCCTTACAGGTAAATTTACATATACATTTCTTCTGTAAGGTAAATTCTTAGAAACAATATAAAGATTTTGAAACCTACCAAGACAACCCATCTTAGAAGCTTACAAAGTATACTCCCCTCAAGTATAAATGCAAATGTTTTACTGCATCCTCATCAAACTGAACATTTACTTTTAAAAACCATTTAAACAGGACCTCGCTGGAGGTACAAGGGTTAAGTCTGAGCACTATCATTTCTGAGACCTGATTACAATTTCCAGCCAGGGAGTTAACCCACATAAGACACAGCAGACCTCTCCTGTCTTACCCACTGCTCTCCTCAGCAGTGTTTTTCTATAAATTTGCCTGTTCTGCTCCCCACTCTGTCTCTGGTAATTCCTCTACCCTGAGCACTGCTGGTTTATACTCCAGTTTGTCTAAACAAATAAATTTAAAAAAAAAAAATCACTTAAACATATGTTAGTCAAAAAAGATTTGTATTTTTTAATCTTTATTGGCTATTTTAAGAAAATATAATAGTTTCCTTTGCCTGTCTTCTGATTGAGATTTATATAAAATTTACTTTTAGTGTTCTGTATGACTTACTCAGATATTATTTGCTATAAATATTAAGGCTCGCTGACAGATTACCTGTCTTTTAATTGTATTTCTTATTTATAATATTCAGAAAGTGAAATAATTGTGCCAAGACTGTTTATTTTTTCCTTCCACTTTTTAATATACAAAAGTTCCTTTGGTTATTAACATAAATGTTATTTTTAGTTTATAATTTTCCTCAAAATTTTATTTAATAATTACATTAAATCTTGAAAAAATTAATAACAATCCTGGTATATAGATAGAAATAAAAAATCAAACTTTGAAACTTTTCACTTGATAGTCAATCATGTTTGTTGAACAATTAGTCTCTCATTTTTCTTCTGGATGTCTCCTTATTCTACACTAAGTTTCAGATTATACTAGGTCCTGTCCTTACTAATCAGTCAACCAGTGGCATATAACTTTATAGTATATATAAAATTTAACATGATCAAGTTTGTCAATTTATCACTTTAAAATTCCCTCAAGTTTTTTTTAAAGATCTTGGTATCTCTTAATTTTTATTAGATTGTTCTATAATTCTAATTATTACTAATATAATTTTTGAAAGATTGAATATACATGGGAAAGTGAGACAATAAGCAAGAAAAAATAAACCAGAAAAATTATCCTAAGATTCTCACATTTTGAGCACACTTTAAGGATCTCTATCAAGAAATATTTAGGTAGTTTTACTACTGTTCTTCCTTAACAGAAAAATAGAAAAGTGTTATATGATAAATTTCACACAGCAAAGGAAAATTGTTTTTATTCTTTTTATCATAGGATTGCAATATATTTTTAAAATACTAGAAAATACAAACTTAAAATCTCTCAATAGTAAATGTCTGATCTTTTGAAAAATGTGAAAGTTAAACTAATGAGCTAGATTATTGTACACCCCTTTATATTGCTGCTTTGAACTACTAAATTGTGTGTTATTCAAGTTGAAACATAATCCAGCTAATAATGTGTCATAAAGATACCCTGGTAGCATGCCAGTCACACGAAGGTACTTTCCCTTGTTTTTCTCATTTTCTAATGATGAAGTATTTCACTTACTTACTCCAAGTACATTACTAAGTGTAGTGCCATTTAATTCCTAAATTCATTTTAGTATGTATTTATGCAACAGTATCTCGGTGATAGGCGGTGCTCAATAAACATTTGTCGAATGGAGAAGAATGAATGGAACGTACTATTAAATAGAGTGCTGTACAAAATGGCACATTATTAATAACTACATTGGAATTCTTAGAAGTGGGTGATGCAGGAACAAATGGAAGCCTTTTATTCATAGCAAAGCCTGGGAGATGAATGGCTGGCACATTCGATGTGTGATTTATTCATACACACTAGTAGGAGATTTATAGGCATCTATTAACCTATTCGAGTTCCAATTCTATCTTAGGCTGGTCTTTTGTCATGATTAGCTATGTTGTGACTCTACGTTAAATAACAGGTTGTCTGTGCTGAAATATGCAAGAAATATGAAGACAGAAGGTCAAAATTATTATACTTGTACATTGTTCCATTTAAACCATAGATATAGCTCTGCTTGTTTATATTCCAGCAATTAGGCACGTATATATGCACCAAAGAAAAGATTTTTTTTCTGAACCTGAGATTCATTGTTACAAACTAAATGATGTCTCCCAAATAATTCATATGCTGATATCCCAACCTACAATGGTTCAGAACAAGACCACATTTGGAGTAAGGGACTTTAAAGACATAATTAAATTATAAAATAGGGAGATTAGAGTGGACCCTGATTTGGTATGACTGACAACCTGATACAAAGAGGATATTTGGATACAGATCTCAGAGATAGGACAATGAGATGATACGGGGAGCAGAGAGCCATCTTTAAGCCAAGAATAGAAGCCTGGAAAAAATCCTCCCATTAGGGCCTGCAGAAGGCAACAACGCCGCCCACACATTGATCTCAGACTTCTAGTCTCTAAAATTGTGAGAAAACACATTTATGCTATTAAAACCACCCAACTTATGGCACTTTGTTGCAGCAGCCCTAGCAAACAAATCCGTGCAATAACTAATAGAGAACACAGTGAGGTTGTACAGCGAGAGAATAAGGATCATTTCACTCTTTTCATCTTTGGAAAAGATGAATCATACTAGACTGCATACCATGGGGTAGGGGGAACAGGGTTGATCTAATGTTCTACCCTAAGAAAGGTTTTGATTTAGGGTAAAACATCATCAAGAAAGTCACTGTGTTAAGTGAAATTTCTGATTCATTCCTTCATCAATTGATCAGGATCATAAGTTTAACACTGACTGTGTTACCCATTTCCACAGCATGATCCTATTGAACTGGCAAAGCTAAGTGTCACATGTGCTTGAAGCTTAAATGGACTTTAATCTTTAAAAAGGTAAGTCACTCCTGGCTTTTCCCTTGAGGTCTTAAAGTCACATGTGTGCTTTCTACCTGTGTCCATGTTGACTCATAAACATATCAAGAGAAGAGGAATTTGAAAAGGAACAACTGACATACACCTTCAGCCCCCACCAGATTCACAGAAGACAGAAACAGGATGTCAATTTGTAGATGGGATAAACCTATTAGCAACACCCGAGCGACATGAAAACCACCATGTCAAGGGGGACAAAAGACCACAGTTCAGTACCCTTTGACAGGATACATGGTACTCCTGCCAAACCTGTGCCTCCACCCACTGTGGCCACTAACCCATCCTCTCTGTGAACAGAGGCTAGTTCATAGAGTCAGGCAAGAGCTGCTGACACATTGCAAATTCATGACCGTAAGATGCAATTCTCCATGCCAGCTTAACGAAACAACATAGAAAAAAGTTTTATAATAGCAATGGAGAGAGAAAAAAGTGATAATTTTCCATGATTTACAATTCAGAATAATTAATTTAATAACTGTGTCATATGAGATGAGTAAATAAAGAGAAGGAAAGGGGTGTAGATAAAGAAGATCATTGAAGCATACACAATTGCAAGGAAAAACAAATTACCAGGGTAGTGCTGGAAATAAAAGCTTGGTGGGAAATATTTTTCTGATGCTAATTTGATTCTTGTATGGAGTCTTAAAGCCAAAATGTCTACAAGTGCACTATTTATCTCTACTTGTTTTTATTTTTAGCAGTTATATAACCTTATGTCTCCAAAAACTAATTAAACACCTTTCTGATCGCCACTGGGAATTTTCCCTAAGTAGTTTTCTGTCTCTACTATAAAAGGACTATGATTTCACTTATAACATCTTGCTGGAGAGGGTTTCATCATCAAAGGTGTTTAAAAAATTAAAATTAATAAACTAGGACAGAATAAAAATATAATGCAGTCTGGACACAGTTACAGTCTCCAGAGTTTGGTTCACAATAAACATTGAGACTCTAGATCTTAGATGAGCAGTTTGTATTATTGTGTCACATTCTGGAGATATCCAAGAAAGAATAATTTCTGAGCCCCAGTATCAAGTGTCTACATCCCATACCATAAATACACACTCCTAAAGTTATTAAAAAAATATTTCTGTTCATTTGGTAGCTATGAAAGTCAATCTTCCTTTACTTGACCAGCATAAAACTCAAACCTTGACTACCTGAATTCAGTTCTGCACTCTTCAAATACTAAATTTTATCCTTCTATCCATATTAGACTCTTGATTCTGTCATTCAAAGAGCTAGATTGCATTTATCACTGGCACTGTATACCCAGAGCTCAAAGCTGACCTCTACCTCCAGGACTCCCTGAAGGCCTGACCATAAGTGCCAGCACCACAGTCAACCACTTACCGACAGTGTTTGTGGGACCCAGTCAGGGTTTCAATCACAAAGCACTCGCCGTCATTGAGACAGTATGCCAGGTCCTTGTCTCGGCAGGGTTTGAAGTGCTCAGATCTCTCAGTGGAATACGTTGTGGTATCTGCCAATGGAAGAACATAGACAAAGACTGTCAGTAGTGCATTCTGACACCAACATCTTCTGCCGTTGGCTATAATCCATGTGTAGAGGTATTCCCGTGGGCATACACCTGGGGGGAGGGGGGGAGAATCTAGACCAACAGGATGGGTCCTCCCTGGATTCCCAGGGTCCTCTCAGACCAAGCACAACTGGATAAGATCACTAATAAAGGCTGAATGCTTGTACCCCTCCTTCCTCCACCAAATTCACAGATTAAAACTTAACCCCCCAAAATGATGGTGTTAGAAGATTGGGCTTTGGGAGCAGATTAAGTCATGAATAGGATAAGTGCTCTTATGAAAGAGACCCCAGAGGGTTCCCTCACCCATTTGGGGGTTCCCTCACCCGTTTGAGTCATGTAAAGACACAGCAAGAAGAAATACTCTATGAACCAGGAATCTTCACTGGACACTGAATCTGCAAGAACCTTGATCTTAAACTTCCCAAATTCAATACTTGTGAGAAGTACATTTCTAATTTTTGCTTTATTTCCCCCTGGGGCAAGGAGAGGACTTTGTTTATTTAAACATTTTTAATTGAGGTAATATTAAGTTAATCATTGCCACCATAGTGCACCCACCACCAAATCACTAATCATCACCACCATAGTCCACTATTCTTCCTCCCCTCCTAGTTCTTATCACTTGCCCACCTTGCAAACCTTCTGCATGCTTCAGTTCTATAGTCACTTTCAAAGGTGAGTTTTTAAATTTGCCCTATCTAACCCTTAGTTTGGTTTCTCTATATTCTACATATCAGTGACACCATCTTGTATTTATCACTCTGCATCATTTCTTCCAGCTCCATTATGTTACTTCAAATAACATGAGTTTATCTTTTGTTATTGCTGATACCCAGTCTATGGGAGTTTGTTCTAGTAGTCCAGGCACTAGGACAATCACTGTATTCACTTGCCTTATTTCTCCACTAGTCTATAATAATTGGAATCACTCCAGAAGCCCATTTGAGGACACAGCAACAGAAAACACTAAATGATCTTGCTGTCAAATACCCAAATCAGTTTTTATTAATTTCAGTTTTAACAAACATGTTTGTATATGAAGAATTGAGATAGCATTTTTTTCTCCCTTGATTATTGTCAAATGTCATCAAACATCTGATCAATGTATGTTGTGACTGCTTTGTGGAAACCAATCTCAGTTTTTTGTTTTTTAAGTTACAGCTGTAATTCACTAATAGCTAGGCCAATTATTCTTTCACTTTCTCCTTTTATTATGTAATTAAAATGCAAATGTTCCAAATTCTGAGACAGAATATCAAATGTGAAGAATGTTTCTGTTAAATGACCAAATTATTTAACAGGCCCAAATTGTCCTCCTTTAGCATTAACTCAAACATGTATTTTTAAGACCATACTTTTTAAAAATTAAGCTATAGATCCACATCTGTTTCCTACATATAAAATTGATAATAAATATATACTCCTTACTAGAAACAGGCTGTTACCACATGTAGACATTTTTCCTGTTTCAGAGTTTGAGGCCATTTAAGTCTTAGCACCAATTTCACTGTGAAATTCAAGAAAAAAAATACTTTTTAAAAAGTTAAAAATTAATAAAAATCTCAGCTCGTTTAATGTCCTTTTCCATAGCAGAGCTTAGTAACAACAGGTCACAATGAGTCTCTTCCTTCTCATCACTCCAACTGAGCAGAGACTGTAATAAAAAGAAATCCCCTCATGTCCGTCTCACATCTAAAATCCTCAGTGGGCCCCCTTTCCATAGGAATACTCCCAAATTCCTTAATGGAGCAAAGATGAAACATCTGGATAATTTGCCTTCTTCTCTCACCATGCACCCAAAAACAAGCATCTTAATTTCCAAATGAGATTCTATTTCTCCAAAAACTGGGAATTATCACATTGTTTACTCCTCCTAGACTATCTTTTTCTCTGCTGGAGGACATACAGAAATCCTTCAGAGCTTGCCACATATTCCCCCTGTCTATTTTATCCCCCAGCACCTTTTATCATTCATATTGCTGCTTTCAGTACATATACTGCCTGCTAATAACCATTTGTTAAAATGTATGTTTCTATGTTTCCTGAGATCAGACTGTGTCTTAAATAGATTTGGTACTCAGTAAATATGCACTCCTAAATCTGATAACTCAAATATCACTAACACTGTAAATGTCACTGATAAAAGATACAATTATTAAAGATTACAATTGCATTGCAATCATATAAACCTTAATGCACATCTAACAACACAAATTAATATACAATTTCATATTCATGTTATCAGTTAGTATACCCATTCTAATACTGATGAATTTGTAAGGAAAACTGCCTTTATATTCATATAGACCATAATTTACATGGTACTGAAATACATCTCCTCTTTGTTGGTGGTACAATGGAAACTTATTTGTCCATTTCAAAATCGCTACCTGTTAATACTTTGGCATAACATTAACATTCTGTTAAATAGATTCATTTTCACTTTTCTAGAAGATTTCCTCTACTTAAAAGATTTGTTATTCAGAGAGTTTGTAATAAATACTCTCTTTTAATGGGAAATATTTAAAATTCAAGAGCTGGAGAAGAAAATTCATTATGAGACCCCACACAGTTAACTGCTACTTTGTTGCAGTATATGAACTCATGACCAGTTAAGGTTTTCTTTATTTTTTTATCCATGTTTGGTATTCACTGATCGTTTCTCTAAGAACAGCTTGTCATTAGCTTAACCTAAGCAGAAAAAGTGAGATCCTTATTTCATAATCAGTGATTTTAACAAGCTACAGACTCTAAGAGCAATACAATGGCAAAGCAATTACAATCAATTAGTTTCCATCTGACAAGGACTGTCTCTGGTGATTACCACCACATTCTATCAACTTTTCTCCCCATCAAGTTATCAACTATCAGCACATTACAGAGGATAAGAGGCCCACGTAAGTGCAATGCCTCTGCAGAAATCCACGGTGGAAGAGTACAAAATGTCAGGTTTAACATGTACTCATGTTTTCTATTTCCATAGCTTAGAAAACCCCAAAATCACTCAAAATGTCCATGCTTATTACAATCATTTGACTGAATTCAAAGAAATATTAAATATTTTAAAGTAAATAGTAAACAATATCATGTTAAGTTCATTTATTCTACAGATAAACTGTAATTATTAATAAATTTGAAACCTTAAAATTTACCTTAGTATATCCTACATAATATCCATATAACACTATTTACCTAAAATCAAAGGCATTGGGCGAAGTAAACAAAATTTAGCATAGTGTGAAATTTTACATTTGTAAGACATGCCAAACACATGAATAAAAAGATAGAAAAGTTACTTATTGGAACCACTGAGCTGTTCTACTAACTCTAAGACCACCAACAGATTTTTGTTAAATAAATAATAAGTTTACTGTGTCTAAGTCCTGTTATTCAGACTTTCTATTAACTACAACCAAATAGAGCCCAAAAAAGAGATAGTAGTATCTTGGAATATGTGTACATCTGCCTATGAGGACATGTATATATTTAGTTTTTACCATATAAGATACGTTATAAATTATTTAAAAAAGAACAAACATAACATGAGATAAAAATGAAACAGAGTACAATTCTCTATTTTCCTTCTTGCCCTAAGGTAACACAGCTTGCTCTAATGTTATATTCAACTGAGAACAACTGTGAGGATGAGAAATTGGGTAAGCTCTAACTCCAAAATATCAAACTTACAGCCCCCAAAATATTGATATACCTTAACAACTGGATATAAAATGCTCATCTATAAATTTATCCAATATTTTTGGAAGCTATTTTTTTAAACTGCCACAGGGATTATACAAGAGAAGAGAAAGCATATACTGTACAAAAATAAAGAATGGCATAAAATATATATAAAATTAAAAAACTGCATCACTTTAAAGATAGCATAATAATACTCTGTCAAACATAATATATGGTTCTATTACTATTTTGAAATGTATTTAGAATTAAATGAGCACCTTCAGTTGATAAATAAATGCCACTTGATAAATAAATTTATTATAGAGTTCTTTATTGTGTTTAAAAAATCATGTGGATAAAGGTCCAGGTAAGTAAACCAGGAGAGGCATGATATTCCCATGAATCCCACTTGTCTTTCACAGCTCTTCCTCATTCCAGAATGCTTCATTATCAGTAAACACTCTCCAAAGCATCAGTTCATGAATCTCCCACCTGACTGGCCCAGGAGTTCACAAGGAACAGAGCAGGCCCTAAGATCTCTGATCTATGTTTTTAGAGATGGAATGACACAGAGGAGCACATGACAGTCATTTATAGAAGAATGATTTGTTTACATGGTTAACATGTCTCTGTCTAAACAGTGTGTATTGAAAAGTGTGCATACTTTTGCTATAGTTAAATAAGAAAAAACCCTATCTTAAAAACTATTATCTGGAGTGTTAACATATATCTAAAGAAGCATGATCCTAAACCTCTAAATACAGTGTTATAAAACTGTGTTACCTCAATTAAAAAAAAAAAGTATTATCTGGGAAATAAATAGATGTTTAGAGGTTAAGACATGAAAAGGGTTCCAAGAGCAATTCAGATAAACTGCATGGAGAGGTGTGGAAAATCACCTCCACAGCACGAAGGGAAAAGAAAGAAGGAAAAATATTTGAAATGAGAGGTCATCTAGGACATAGGAACACTAGCTTTAAGATGAATAGAGCTGGTGCTTAGGAAGTGCTTTTCAAGCACCATGACCAAAAGGAAAGATCTTAGGTCAAAGAAATGCTGTTGCTGGCCTGAGGAATAGTTCCCATTCATTTGGAGCCAAGGGGACTGTGCAATTATCCAGATCACTCGACTGGCACTTGCTATATGTAGTTTAATGTTTTCTTATATTTTTATGGGTTTTGGTCTCTATCCCCAGGGAGGTCAGAGAGAATGCTTTGCACTTAAGTTCTGTATTCTTTCCACATCATGGAGCATACATAGTAAGCAATCAGCACAGTAATTAAATGCACAGTGGGAGGTCATGGTGGTTAATTCATTAAAGGCAAAATGGGAAGAAAATGTAAGACTGGAAGACAGAAATCCCTGTAGATTTTACAGTGATAGTTAATTTTTAAAAATTTTATTTATGCATTACAAGAGCTGGGGGACAGGCCAGAGGCATGGGGAGTGAGAGGATTCACCAGAGAAAGAGTGGGGAACAGAAAAGGCAGATTGAGAGAAATAACGCAGGAGAGATCAGCAACGCCATGTGGGTCCCTCACAGTGTGGTGCTCAACCCCTTACACCACCAGGGAGACCCCTGATAGTTAATTTATTAATGAGTTAAAACAATGGTTGTTTTTCCTTCTTAAGTACTGATTTTAACTGGAATATTACTTATTGAGGTTTTCTATACTACCGACACTACTGCACACTGTGGGAATACAGATTTTGTTGTAGAAACAAGATTGCTAAATGGGTTATTACAGATAATTATTGCAGTAGAAAATCAAAGAAAAGGAAAGCTTAATTCAAGCTATAGTTATCTTTGAATGGTTCCCAAAGGGTTGGCACTAGAGTTAGAGTTAGGTATTAAATGGGTATGATTTAATATGCACAGAAAAGGAATTCTACATGTCAAGAGCAAGAAAAGAAAATGATAAGGCACAGTGGACCCTAAATACATTCTACACACCCCTGACTTGCAAGTAACTGTTTCATCAAACAGTTCTTTCCATCAGTGAGCTGAGTTCATGACATGACAATTCTCTAAGAAAAGTTAAGGCTCTGGTGATACAATCTAAAAGCTTCAGGATTAGTACAATACCTTTACAGATCAGGGGACATTTCCATGATTGACTCCAGCAATGTCTTCTGCTAGGAGCGGTGCAAATGAAATCTTGTGTCATGTTAAAATTCCCTGTTGAATCTGCCATTTATCAGGAACCCAAGAAGGAGCACTGGCATGAGACTGAGTTATAAAATATTTAATGTTTAAGGGAAATTGCAAGAAGAATGCAATGGTGTTTGAAAAGAAAACGAACCATTTTTCAGCTGGCAAGAGGCAAAGATAGCTTTCTCCCTGTTGCCAGAGATTAGACAATTGTTCACTTTGCTGGCATGGGAGAAATGGGGAATGTCGGGCAAGGAATTTAAAAGTTCAATTGAGTCATGATGCTGCTGTGAGGACTGACAGTTCCTGATGTATCCCAGAGATATCAATTCTTGCTGCAAATGAATAAAGCATCCTTGTTAAATTTGCATGACATACCTGCCACCGTCCAGTTTGAAATTTTGCTTTTGGAAGCTCTGCGCCAGCTTAAATAAACCTGCATGGGATATAGACTGTTCAATGGACATTCATCTTTTTAGGAATTGCAGAGCCTATCCTAAAGTAGAATATATTTCTTTGTATCTGCATGCATGCACATGCCTATCAAATCTACCTTCAACTACAATAATTATAATAGCAGCAACTATCACTAGAGCCTGTGGCTTGTGCTAAGCTGTCTGTTATATACTTAAGATACATTCACACATCTCTATATCCCACATAGTCTAGTCTGTGACTAGCTATCTTCAAATCCAATGAATGTTTATATATATTTTTCTCATTTTGTTTGAACTCTCAGAACCATCTTTAAGATACCTCCATCTTTTTTTTTTTAAAGATTTATTTATTTATGCATACAAGCACTGGGGTACAGGCCAGAGGTGTGGGGGGTGAGAGGATTCACCAGAGACAGAGCAGGGAG
>JAGFMF010011457.1:3669176-3679496 GCA_019455555.1 Galemys pyrenaicus | reverse complement strand
CACTGCTGAGGGGAGCAGCGGGCACAGCAGGAGAGGTCTGCTGCACCATGTGGGTCCCCTCCCTGGCCGGCAGCAGGGATCGAACTCGTGCTGCACTGGTTGCGGTTTGCTTCATAGTGCGTTGCTTAACCCACTGCGCCACCAGGGAGGCCCCAAGATACCTCCATCTTAATGGAAAGCTTTCATTGTCTCCCATACTGACACATAGCAATATGCGATTCTCTTCTTGTTTTCTGCTTGGTGCCACTATGTCTCATAGAATTTATATTTAAAAGCCAGATTCCTTAAGGACTGGTTTTCAGATTAATTCCTGATATCATGGGATGATTGTCCATGCTGAGGAAACTGTTTCATTCTTGGCAGCACCTTCATTTCCAAATGTATCTTTTGATGATTTATAGTAGGGGAAAGCCCCTTGCACATGCAGCAACCATCTCCTATTTGATGCCCTTGTACCAAACTGTTCAGACAACAGGTGTCACATCCACCTTGATAGCACAGCTGGCCTCTCTCCATCTTGTGCCTAAAACTCCATCATTATACAAGATTAACACATCCTTGATCATTCTGCTAATCCCATAAATTCAGACATATAAGGCTTTGTGAGATTCTACTTTTTTATCTTCCTCTCACATTACTGGGATAAATCAAGACTATGAATTTATATATACTCTGTTTCCTCAAACTGATAAAACACAATGTATACCTATGCCTCACAAAACACTCCCAGTAGTAAGACCTTGATGAAATGTGAGGGCTTATGGGTCTTCCCCAAATCCTCAGGTTATTAAGCAGCTGATAGTATATAGAACTCCTCTGAGCTCTAATACTCAGATAGGCAATCTAATCACTCTGATGAGCAATTTAACTTTTTATATGTCTGCTTCCCACTCTTTGCCCAAACTAGACCACAAAGTCCTGGGGATGTGGAAAGGTCATCTCTAAGTTCCCCTAATTCATCCCAGTGCTTGACACATAGTAGATGTTTCATGCATGCTCTCTCAGCGATTAGGAAGTACTACTTTTCAGTAATCCATTCACCTTTGCACCTATGTATCCTACATCCCTATTTATGAGCACATACAGAACCCCTGACTAAGGTAGGTACTGGAGCAAGTAGGTGGGTACAACAACTAAAATAAAGATAGTGTTTGACACAAGAAATTTCTATTTCTGTCTCTTTCAAATTTCCTTTTCATGTTTTTATGGCTTTGAAATAATGTCTAAACATTGACATGATTCTCCAATTCCTTCATAAAAAGGAACAACATTCATTTTACTTACTTAAAATTTCATTTTTCTCTTTAATATCCTGAGCTTCTATTTGTATCCTCTTTCTCAATGCCTGGAGTCCAAGCATTTCTCTACATTTCAAACACGAATAAGGCATGGGCACTACAACTATGCGGGCCTAGGTATGAATGAACTCCTGCTTATGCATTTGCTAAATATGTCAAATATCATACTAGAAGTAGAAAAATATCTTAGAAAAGTTCAAAGAAAGGGCAGCTTTGTCAGCAGATGCTGGATGTCTCCACATTCATTTTTATGTAAAAAGGGTGTGGAGAGTAGGTTGAAGTAGAAACTAGACTTATCTTAATGCTGTCTTTGCATAGGAAACATGCTTTATTTTCTACTGTATGTTTAACTGGATCCTTGGAAAGACTGCTATTATAACCACCATTCTACTTTGTTTTTATGAGTCCAGCTGTTTTAGATTCCACATATAAGTGATATACAGTATTAGTCTTTCTTTAGCTGACTGATTTCACTTAGCAGAAGATCCTCAATCACCATCCTTTCGTTCTTTGTCTGTAACTCTGGGTATGTAGAAAAGTCAATCAAAAGAAATTTCCCAAATAAATTAAATAGACCTTAGGCTATATCACTTTGGCTTACAATAAAAAATAACAATAATATATATTAAATAACTGTTGTTCAAATCAAACATATATTCCAATGCAAGAACTCTGAATTTAATACCTTAAACCCTACCTTAGCAAAGATATGGTTAGATTCACAGCAGAAGATAAATAATGCTAAATCAGGTGGACTAGTTAGGAAGAAACGAAGAGTCACCAGAAATAAACTAACAGTCAAAAGAGGTCCCTGGAAACTTTAGGCAATTGAGCATATCCAAATTTAAAAAAAGGCAGAGGAGGGAGGGGCAAATTGTGGACTATAATTCTAGGAAATCAATAACATACTTTAACCCCTAAATTGCCACATTTCTTCAAAATGAACAATCTAGAATCCATTCAATTACTAAGTCATTCATCATTTTGACAGGCTTCAGGTCTGAGGGATAAGCAATCATGTAGTAAAACAATTACATCATTCCCCATATTTCCTCCTATGAAATACCCTATATATCAGTCATTTGACTTCTTTAAATAGTCTCAGCATCCTGGTTCATCATTTAGGAACTGGGGTGGGACGGTTATTCCAATCAAAAAGGGAAAAGACTTACTTTTTTATCTGTACCACACTGGAACTCTGCTTTGACTTCAGTATGTGGAATAAGTATGTGTAAGTATCTAATTTAACACTCGGTGACATACCTTTACAAATTCAGACTTGTATTCCAACTTTGCTACCTTATTGGGATTTTGAACCATGGTAAACTGGATATAGAAAAAAAATATTCATGGGATTTTGTGATGACTAAATGAGAAAAAAAGGATGTCTGAATGTCTGATAATGAATTTTATACAATTCTTGGCAGCAAGCCTTTCTCGCCCTTTCTTCCTTTTAGCAAGTAAGTCAACAGATTTGTGAAGGAACATCTTACTATTCAACTCAGTAACATCTCTGGATGATGCCAATTAAAGTCATTTATTTATTTAACAATTTATTGCTGAGCATCTACTATAATAAAATCGTAGAAAGTACTATAACAGTTCCTGCAGTACAAGTGAGGAACTCAGCTCAGAGCTCCTAAGACATGTGGCTTCCTCCCAGGGACTACCAGGCACATGTTACTGTGAGATGTCAGAAAACATTCCTGGCCTACTCTGCTAAATGAAATCCACACTCATTTCCCCTGTTAGCTGACTTGTTAGCACTGTAGACTGGACATGTCTACAGAACTGCAAGTCTATACATAATCTTCTAAAGGCAGCTCGTAGATTTCCCATTTGCTACTAAATAGACTAATAAAGAGAAACTGACCCCCACCAAACTACCAGTAATGCCATAGGCATGCAGCTTACAACTCTCCTATCTCACAAAAATAACAGCCTTTTCTTCATTTTTCCTTAAAAGTATACATTTCAGGGGCCTCCGTGGTGGCGCAGTGGGTTAATCACTGCACTAGGAAGCAAACCTCAGCCACTGCAGCACGAGTTCAATCCCGGCCTCCGGCCAGGGAGGAGATCCACATAGCGCAGCAGACCTCTCCTGCCTCGCCCGCTGCTGCCCTCAGCAGTGTGTTGTTCAGTCTGCCTGTTCTGCTCCCTGCTCTGTCTCTGGTGAATCCTCTCACCTCCCGCAACTCTGGCCTGTACCCCAGCTCTTGTGTGCATAAATAAAATAAATCTTTAAAAAAAAAGTATACATTTCAGTTTTTGCCTTTTATCAGAGAAGAGAAGGAATTAGGTTATATTTCACTCATTCATGATTGCCTTACTAATGTGAAGAAATACAGAAAAAAACTGGGTGACTAGAACAGCATGGCATAGAACTGATAGATTTTGTCAGATCTTGACCTGCCCTGCATTCAACTGATTTTAGGCAAGATCTTAATTTATTAGACATTTTACATTTATTAATTTATGTACATTAAGTTCTTACATGAATGTCTTTTTAAAAATTTTTTTCAAGATTTTTAAAACTTATTTATGCATACAAGAGCTGGGATACAGAATAGCACCACAGGGGGTGAGAGGATTCACCAGAGACAGATAAGGTGCCAGAACAGGCAGATCCTTGGAAACACACTGCTGAGGGGAGCTGTGGGTGAGACAGGAGAGGTCTGCTGGGCCATATGGGTTCCCTCCCTGGCCAGGGATTAAACTCACACTGCTGTGGCTGCGGAAATTCCATAGTGCGGTGTTCAACCTCTTGCACTACCAGGGAATCCCCTTACATTAATTTCTTAATGTAAACTGTGATTAAAATAATAATTATCATTCACTTTTATAAACATTAATAGGGTTCAGTGCATTATAGACACCCAGTAAATATTGCTTTTTCTCCTTCAGATTTTTCCTTACCATTAGGTTAGACATTTCCCCAAAGTAATACACAATATCCAATAAGCACATGAAAAGATATGCAATGCCATTAATTATTACAGCTATAAAAGTCAAAACCACAGTGAAATGCCACTTCACACCCACTAGACTCATGGCAACAAATGTTAAGCAGGAGAAACTATAATGTGGAGAAACTAGAACTCTCATACCTTGCTACTGGGAAAGAAAAATAGTATAACTGCTTTTGAAAACAGTTTGACAGTTCATTGAAATGTATGAACCTGCAATTGAATCTGTAATTCTACCCTAGGTATAGACCCAGAAAACCAAAAAAAAAAAAATCAAACAAAATAAATGATCATTCTCATATACAAATGTTCAAATAAACATTCATAGCAAGAAAATGAAAACAAACCAACTGATGAGTGGATGAAATGTGATTTTTCAGATGATGGAATATTATTCATCAATAAAATGACCAGGAAAAGTCCTAAAATGGTTATACATGGTATACCAAAAACCAATGCTGAAAGCATGATGCTTGGTGGAAGAAGGTAAACTTAAGGCTTTATTATATGATCCCACTTCTACAAAATGTCTGGAAGAGACATAATACAGATAGTGATCACTAGAGAGTGAGAGACATGACAATTTGCCTGTCTGCTTACCTACTTTGGTTTTTTATAGACTCTCTTATTTTTTGTTCAGTTTTATAAATAAAAGGTGACAAATATGGTTCAATAGTTTAGATTTTTACATAAAAATTAGTCAATTTGATGCTATGCCCTTTGAAAGAAACACACATTGCAAACCATTTGTGCAAAACAAGGGAAAACTCATCATGTACTTCTCTAAAGCTCCTTGCATTATTGACAAAACTTTACTCCCAGACCTCTGTTTCAGAACAAATATTGTTTTGAGAAAATTGGTCCATTCTCTATGCTTGTTGGAAAGCAATTAAAGCTGAAATCAAATAGCTATAATCATCTGTTCATTTCCGACCTTTATCTCTCCATTTGCAGAAAGAGCTGCTATGTATTAAAGTGTCTGTGGATCATTCAATAATTTAAGTATTAGCGAAAACGGTGTTTTTTTTAAAGCAGTGCTAACACAATTTGGAATTTTTAACAGAAGTTCCAAATAAAGTACAGATAAGAGGATAGGAACCTTCTAAATTCTGCTTCCTTAATAGTCACAGTCACAAGATCTGCTTCCTTTACTTTGACTTCAACTATTTCCCAATAAGCATTAGAAGGTAGAAACTTAATCATCTTCTTTGACACTCAAGGTTTGGCAAAGGCGGAGATTATCTTTTCCAAACTTTAACTCTAGGCCTCTTCTTTCTGATTTAACTTTGCCTTATACATACCTAATAACATCCACTGTTATCTATTCTATTCAGTGAGCTTAAACTGAAAGTCAAATTTAGCTCATAAAGAATAATGAGCAGAAAAATGTGATCTATGGGAAGTCTGGGCTACAACTTGTTTTTGTAAACACATTTTATTGGAACACAGCTAAGTTCATTTGTGTAGACATTGTACATGACTGCTTCTGAACTCTAAAGAGTTTAGTAGTGTGACGGAGACCATACCATTCACAAATCTAAAATATGTACTATCTCACACCTTGTAAAATTTGGCATGATTTGGTATAGAAGATTGTAGATGGTAGAGGCTTCTTTATACATTATATTTTTAATATATTTGAACTACTAGAAATGGTTGACACTGAGTGTTTTAGTGTTTTATATTTCATATGAACAAACTCAAGCTGGATAGATCTAGCTAAAAACTAGACATTAGGTTCTAGAGTAATCAAGCATTGAAACTGATTGTCACACTAATATTTAACTACAGGTATGATCTTAACATTCATATCCCTCGTATATAAAATGAGGACAATGAGAGTACCTACTCAGGTTAATTAGAGTAATTTTGGCTGAGAATAGAAAAAAAAATCAGAAAAACTTGAACTAGAAAGAAAATGGTATCACCTCACTTAACACAAGATGGTTCCTGGATTAATTCAGTGACTTAGCTGGATCATCATGGACCCAGGAATCATTCTGCTCAGACATCACTAGCTTGATCCTGAGACAAACATCCCCAGTTACAGGCAGTTGCCTTGAGTTTTTACATTACAGCTGACCTAGCTTTTCACAGATTTGTATCACTTGCCCATCTTTTAGGCAGTTTCCAGTTTGGTTACTGACCATTGCTCTGAATACTTTTAGTAAATCCATGACCAGGAGGAGAATGGATTGATTATCAGAAGAAAACTAGAATTTAGTTAGAAGAAAGGTCATCGAAGATGTGAGAAGATATCCAATACTAAAAGCCAAGTTTTTATGAAAAATCAATGAAGTAGTACATATAAAACACACAGCATGTTTTCAATAAATGTTGGGTCTTCCTTAAAGATGTGATACATTTGTTTGTTGGATTGGTTGCCAGTGTCCTTCCAAATCTATACATTTACACAAAAGAAGTTTGAATCATTTATTTTATTTATTGAGAGTTTGAGAAACAATGGGTATTACTCCATAAGATGCCTGAAAAATTCTAAGATTTAATAAGATTGGGTAAGTATCAATATTAAAACACAGGCACCTCTGTATCTTGGTTTCAGCACACATTGTGTCTCAGTATTAATCATTTCCATTTCATGTGAAGTGTGTATTAAGTGTGCATCAAACACTTATAAGTCCCCAAGGCCATTCATCATAACTAACCGCAAAGTAAACTTAATTAAGCTAAATGAATGCACCATTTTTTTAAACAAAAATCACTCAACTCATTGAATGTCCATAATTATTAAAATGAAGCCCCCTTCAAAACCTCCCAAATTCTTTCCTGGCATCATCTTCTAGAGCTATAATTTGCACCCTTTTTTATCTGCCTCAGAGATACAACATTCCACATTCCTTTTGTCATTGCCTATATTTCACCACATTATAAATGCTAGTTTACATGTTATTCTCTCCTTCACCAGACTGTCTACTTTGAATGAGCAATTTCTGATACACAGCAGGTAATCTTTGTATGCTTTGGGGAAAATAATGAATGAATTTATAGATCCATCAAGAATGTCCATATGGAAAGTCTATTGTGCTCATTTATCTGCCCATGTAGGAAATCTTGTTTGCACTCACCAGATTGAAAGACATATCCTTACTCTGTCTTTTTCTTCTAGTGTTTTTAAAAAGGAGGGAGATTGTGCCATTCAAAAGTGTTATTTTGTTTTTCTTTTCCTCCTTTCCTGACTGGGATTACACAAAGGGAAATTTTCCACAAAGGGAAATGAGAATAGACTGACAACCTACCCACAATAAGTAGCCAATGCAGGGGATAAACATGAACCAGGAAGAATTACCTGTAGATACTCTGAGCAGGTATTCAAAGTATCTCAAATTGCTAAATGATGAAAGATTTATTCAAAAGCAGTCTACCAACAAAATATGTACATCTCCAAAAACCTTAACTCTGGGTACAGTGATCAGACACAATACAAAGGAACATGGCTTTGAGGAATAACACTGCATTTTAGAAAGCTCCTATCTCCCACTCTGAGGTATTCCAAGAACATGGTATCCCTGTGGTACAGTGCTCTCTCATAAGCTCTGCCTTTTGAACGCCCATCCAATACCCACACAGAAGTAAAGAGTCTATATAGTTGTGCACTTTCCTCAGTCTTCCCACCTGTCATTACCTTTGGCATCTTCCCTGTGTCCTCAGCATTCTGGTGCTATCCTTATTATAACCTGCATCACTTGCCTTGAGTACCAGCTATTTCTGTGAGTGGTTATCATCCCTGCCTCCTATCCGAGAGAACGAGAGCTCCTTGAGGGCAGAAACCATGATTCACTCATCTTTTTTCCCTTATGGCCACAGACCATCTAACCTAATACAAAAGCAAGGCAAGGCTATATCATGATCAAAAACATGTCTATGGAGGTTCTTCCCATTACACTTTACTGCAAAACTGAAAGCTTCTTTGTAAACAGACTGTGTTCCTTACAAAATTAGGATTTTTGAAATATGAGAAATTATGTTGAAGAACCTGAATGTTGATATTTTCTGTGTGATTGCCTATATAAGGAGAAAAACATTCTTCATATTCTCATTGTGAGAGTGAGGATACTGAACCAAATATAAATGCCTGTGTTTGCCTAATTCTGTTTCTTGGGAAGACATACATATCTTCTAATTTGAAATCGTCTCACGAGACTGATTCTGGAAGACAGTGTTAGATCGCAAGCATCAGTTTCTTTTCTACATATGGCTTCCCAAACATCCAAGACCAAACTATTATAAATTTATCACATCAAAGGCATCAAAGATAAGAAAAGTGACTGTCTCTATATCGATCTTCTGTGAGCACAGAGATAAACAATGCAGAATATGCTTTTTTGTGTCTTATCTAGGAGAGGAAAAATTCCACAATACCTGGATGTGATTTAAAATGTGACACATGGATGCCTTGGAATGCAGCCCACGCCCCCCCTCCCCCATCATGGCAGGTATGCAAATACAGCTTGAATTGTGGGTGTTTGAAGAGATTTCTCCAATGGGTAGAAGGTTGGACTAGATAGTTACTAAGCTTCCCTCCAGATGTCAGTCTGTAAGGGATCATTCCTGGATTTAAGCTTCAAGGAAGAGACAGAGAGGGGGAAGAGAAATGGTTGACTCCCAGCCCTCTGCTTCCCATGGTGGAGGATAGGCAGGTGGTCATGTCACGATGTTACACAAATGCAAGGCGTAGGCTTCCAGGCTCAAACACAGCATGTACCAAACACACTGACACAGTGTCTTAGTCAAAAATTAGAGCTGTGAAAGCTGATTAATTTTGCATCCAACTGAAATTCTATTTCACAGCAAAGCAGTTCCCCAGCTGTGAAAGGATAAGCACTATGGTTCCAAGGAAATCAATGATCCCTCTCTAGTACTTAAAGCATCCTTATGATTCCCTTTGGGTGACAGACAACTTTATAGGAACATTGTTCTGATAAATCAAACTTCAAGCATTCTTACCCGTGGGCAAACAATTGCCCATGAAACTGCTGCACTCCTCGGCTGTAGGTACTTACTGGCTCTCCGCCAGAAGAGCAGTGTGGAGGTCAGGCCTCTGTCTGCTCCTGCAAATATACCCTTCCTGAGTCCAGCATGCTCCATTCTGCACTGCAGTCAGTCAACACTGCATGGAGATTAAATTGTTCAAATGGTTCTAACATTGCTGAGCAGCAATATGTTCAGCTTCCAGCCTCAATCATGGGGAATTTTTACTTTTAGCCACTTCCACAAACAGGTTGAATGGTCAATACAGTTTTTCACAAAAAGATTTTGAGAAAAAAATATCCTACTTATAGCCATAAACAATAAGAAGATTAAAAAGCCTTCAGAATGGAATGACAATTTTTTTCTGATGACTCCAGCCTTTAGATATAGTAATCTGAATGTAAATCTTCAAGAGGGGAATTCAGGTAGTACATTTCACAGTTTACTTAACTACGGGAACCTTTTTTCCTGGCTCCTAGTGAAATTTCAATTCCACAGAAGCATAGTTTAGGAAATGCTGAATGAAAATCAAACCCATGGGCCTAAAGAATAGGGAAATGTTTAATGGTGTTTTCTAAAAAGAATCTGTAATGTATTTTACAGAATTCAGAGACTGGTAAAAATAACGTTCAGTTTGGAAATGATTTTTCATGAAAATGTTGGTGATGTTATAAAATCATCTCCACTTGCACAAGTCCCTGGTCAAAAGTAAGAAGCAGGGAGATCCAGTAAAAGGAGGACACAGTGTTGCAGATGATCCTTGAACAAACAGACAAATAATGACCAGGTCCAAGGAGTATTCCTAGGCAGAGGCAGGGGCAACAGGGATCTGGCCTGACTGTGCTGGGGCAGAGCTGAATCCCTCTGCATCAGCAGAGATGGGACCAAGTTTAGAACCATAGTATAGTTGATTAAAAATCCTGTTGAGGCCTCCCCTGGTGGCACAGTGGGTTAAGCAACGCACTACTAAGCAAATCGCAGCCACTGCAGCACGAGTTCGATCCCTGCTGCCGGCCAGGGGGGGGGGACCCACATGGTGTGGCAGACCTCTCCTGCTGTGCCCGCTG
>JAGFMF010011457.1:3605014-3669126 GCA_019455555.1 Galemys pyrenaicus | reverse complement strand
GCTCCCTGCTCTCTGTGGTGAATCCTCTCACCCCCCTACACCTCTGGCCTGTACCCCAGTGCTTGTATGCATAAATAAATAAATCTTTAAAAAATAAAATAAAAAAAATAAAAATCCTGTTGAATAATTCTGATCATTTCAGATAATGAAATTGCACTGCCATAAATACAAAAGCAGGAAACCACAAAGAAAAGCTTGGGATGGTCAACAGAAAACACAAATTGAAGCAGTGGGTAACAAGAGTCAGGATGTTAAATAGAGGAATGGGCAATTGTATATTACCATCAATCTGCTAAAGGTCATCGACAGTGCTAGTTTATAAGAAAAATGTATTATGCTAAGAACTTCAGTATATATTATATTTCAGATGCTAAGTTGTATATATTTGCACTGACTACTTCAGAAGACTTATGGATAAATTTGTAACTGCATTCAAGAATATAATACCAGAGAGAGATATGGGGAAAATATATTATTAAAAAACTGAAAATATTTCCAATTTTGACCTAGTAACTCTAAATAGAATCAACCAAGAGAAAACTATCCCAAATATGAAAAAAAAATTTCCAAAGATGTGCATTGTCCTGTTATGAGTTGAAACATTAAAACCACATACACTTCTAATAATACAAATGCTTAGTAAATTATTTTCAAGTAATACAATGAAGTAATACAATGAGATGTGATGTAGTTATGAAAAGAAATGTTGGAGGTTATCATATGTTAACATGATTATAAAGTTAGACAAAAATAAAAAATAAAGATATTATATAATCAATACTATTAAACATATTAAGGTAAATGTAGTAAACATCAGAAAATTAATTAAAAACACCATTTGAGAAGAATTCTATAGCCTAACATGACTATACATAACCCTCTCTCAGCAATTATTCAGAATTTTTTTACAAGTGCCGCTTACTCTTATGAAACAAAATATAATTATATAAATACTATTCTTATGGCACTAAAGCTGGATTGTGCTATCTAGGCGTGCCTCACTACAAAAGCATTCTTAGGAACTAATTCTATATATGGAAAATAGTTATAGCCAAAAAGGAAAAGCAAAGTGACAGAAAAGGTATGAAAGGACACAGAGGATTCTGTCCCTCTGGTGAGCTTAAGAGGCTGAGAATGGATCAGGATAACCATGGGGTTGAGGCTGTACTTCAGATCTGTAGAGGCCCATGACTGACAGCTCCAGGAGCTCAAGAGCACAGCTTCCAGTAGTGGGTGGTCCATGGTGAAGCTTCCTGGCTAGCTATTTTGGTTTCCAGAAGTTTGTGTTACCTGATGACATATAAGGACTTGGAAAGTGAACTAAGTAACATGGTCAAGATGAAAGCACATTAGATATGTGGATTTGGAACCAGAAATGCCATAGACCTGAAGAATTACTATAAAGAAATAAGACAGATTATCTTGTGTGGTCAAAAAATTTAGACTTTTTTTTGAGTCACTCCTCATATGACAAGAGATCTAAAAATAGCCTTGCCTTTGCTCTAGAAATATGTATTATGTATCTTCTCACTCCAGTTCAGGATGTCTTCTGTTTCAATCTGTTCAAAATTAATAATATGCCCTAAAATATGACTTCAAACAATTTTAATTTTCATTATTTTTAAAGATTTATTTATCTATGGATCTAAGAACTGGGTACAGGGCGGAAGTGTGAGTGGTGAGAGGACTCACCAGAGACAGAGTGGGGAACAGAGCAAGCAGACTGATCAGAATACACTGCGGAGGGGAGCAGCAGGCGAGACAGTGCAGCACCGCTGCACCATGTGGGTATGAGCCTCCCTGGCTGGGTATCGAACTCATGCTGCAGAGGCTGTGGATGCTTCATAGTGCAGTGCTTAACCTCTTGTACCAACAGGGAGGCCCCTAATTCTAATTTTTAAAATAACCTAAGCAAGCACATATCTTTAGGTCAATGAGACAACAGAAAGGAAAAAAAAAAAAAAAGTAACACAAGTGTTTAAAAATCAAATTCCCAGAAAAGGTGAGTATGATATAGAATTAACATAAATTCGCCTTTTATAGAAATAGATCTTTATTTTTAAAAGAGTTCATTTTTCAGGAGAATGCAGTTCCTCAATAAAGTAGCACCCTGGCACTAGCCAAGGAAAAGAAGTCACTCTAAAAATAACTTAGTAAAAATGGAAAGAGCTGACATTTCCTTACTCACTTCTGGAACAGCTATCTCTGGGACTGCAGGGCCCTCAGCTGTCCACTTGCTTTATCCTTCACTATCCTTTATACCTACGCTTCTTGAGGCAGGGAAGTGTGTGAAAAAAATGACTCAAATTTTCAGTCTGCAAGCACTTTTCATTTCTTAAAACAGATTGTTCCAAAAAATTACTACAAATAAGTGCCAACAACAGAATATATGGCACTCCAAAAATATGCAGGGATAAAGCAATCTGCAGGAATGAATATATTCAGAATTTAAACTCTTGGCTCATCAACTTCTAGTGTGTGCCTAGATATTCCCCTCTGGCACGAGTCCTTGAATAGGTATCATCTGTTCTTTTACTTATTCAAATGATTTCCTTGAGTGATGATGTGCCATGCATGATGGAAATTCTATGTGAGGGTAAGAGATGATTGGACATGGTGCAACTCCCCAAAATCACTCAATGGCAGTTCCAGTCCCCTAACCCTATATCTGTGGCAAAGTAAACAAATTGAGTAACCCTTGCTAGATTCACTATAGATTCATTATAGACATGACCAGAGTTCCTAAGAGAGATGGTCTATAAGCCATATTGATGGAATGGAGAAAGGATGACCAACTGATGAGTGAAACATGGATATTATGGCTGAGTCTAGAATGCTACACTAGCCACTGAGGGGCATAACTTAAGGTCTTACCCCTTGAGCACCCAAACATAAGAGCCATTCAAACAAGAGTCTATTCCAAAATATCAGTAACAATACTTGTTCTTATCCTTCTAGCAAATGTCCTCTTCATGAAATTCTGTAAGGGGAGAAAAAAAGATATGGGCTCTTTGTCCAGAAACAGAAGCTATTGTTTACCAAGATCTGTTTCTTATACCAAGTCATTGACTGAATTATGTCATCCTACACTTAATAGGCTGAAGTCTTAAACCATTAATGTGGCTGTTTTTGGAGACATGGCCACTTTAAAGGAGGAAACCATGGTTAAATGGAGTCCTAGAAGTGAGTACCTTATATAAGAACAAGTGTCATTATCAAAAAAGAAAGTGAATTCACAAGTACGTGGACATACAGAACCATGAGAGGACACAGCAAATAGGAGACTATCTTAAACTAAGAGATGAGTACTCTGAGAGACAAAATTACCAGCACCTTGATCTTGGACTTTCAGGATCTAGAATTGTGAGGAAAGAAACTTATGCTGTTTAAGCTACTCAATAGGTAGTATTTAGTTATGATAGTCATAGGTGACAAATATACCATATTTACCATAAGACAATTAATCTAATACAATAAACAGCATATGAATATCTACCATTCTGCCCAAGATAGATATAAATACGTGGAACAATGTTGATTAAGAATTTAGATATTTGACAAAGAATGAAACTGATCCTACTGCAATGGGCAAAAAATGAGCAATGAAAATTACAACATCTAAGATATTAAATATGCTGAATGGAACTGAAGATAGACTTGACTTTACAGAGGAAAAGAGTAGAGTGGTTGAGTGCATAAAAACTAACAAAAACAAAAAAAATATTTTTAAAGGAATAAGAACCAAGCATCAGTAAAGAATGGGACCACTTCAAGCTGCAATATGTGGAAGTAATTCGAATTTATCAGAAAGGAAAAATGAAAAAGTTATATTAGTCATTTTTTAAATGTTGATAAAAATTAAAACTATAAACCCACAAAATCAAGAAGCTCAATAAATCTCAAGCATTCATATAAAATTATATAAAATCACACCACGATCAAATTTAAAATATCAACAATAAACAGGAAATCTTTTATAAACAGTCAGTGGGAAAAGCTATCTTATGGACTTAAGACTAAAGATAAGAATGACACAGGGCCTCACGAGTAGTACAGGGAAGTCTCAGCACTAGAAAGCTATCATCAGCCACTGCAGCACCAGTCTGATCCCCAGTCAGGGAGCTGACACACATAGCACAGCAGACCTCTCCTTCCTCTCCAGCTAATGCCCTTAGCAGCGTGTTTCAGTACATCTCCTGTTCTGCTCACGGTTCTGTCTCTGGTGAATCATATCACCCCCGCATCTCTGGCCTACACTCCAGTTTTTCTATGCATAAATAAATAAAAATAAATCTTAAAAAAAAAGAATGACAGCAGGATTTTTGTCAGAAACATTTCAATCAGTTTTAGTTTGTAAAAAAGAAAAAAAAAGTGATTTTGTTGGTAGAGCAAATCTTTAAGGAATTAGAAGGAAAACAAGTAAAAAAAAAACAAAAAAAATACACAAAGAACATTTAATCTAGAATTCATTACCCTGCAAAATATCTTTTGAAAGCAGAGGTGAAATAAAGTCATTTCAGATATCCAATAGCTGAGAATATTTAGCAGCAACAGGGCTGCACCATAAGAAATAATAAAAGATGTACTTCAAGCAGAAGAAAAATACCAGCTGGAAATCTAGATCTACATAAAGGAATATGAAACACTGAAAATGGTAATTATGTGGGTAAATATAAAGACTTTTTCTTTTTATTTAAAATCTCAAATTATAACCAACTGTTTAAAGCAAAGACAATGAAAGTAAAGTCAGGCTTATAATATATCTAGAAATAAAATATTTTAGAACAATAGCATAAAGGCCAGTATGGGAGAAATGGAACTGTTCTGTTTTTAAATTATATATGAAGTGTTATAATCTCAGTTGCCTTGGATATGTATTATAAATCACAAAATAACGGTAAAACAACATGAGCAAAATGAAACAAGGCATTCAATGTTGTAAGACACAAAGAAAATATAAATTTGAAAGCAAAGATTATAGATTGATTTAAAAAGGAAGACTCAATTATCTGCTTTCTATAAGAATATTATTTTAAGTATATAATATATAAATAGGATGAATATAAACACATCTAAGCAAACAAATCACACAAACAATAGCGAAAACTGTAATACCAAAAGGAAATTAAAGCTAGACAACATGAACTTCATAACCACAAAAACCTGAAGAGAGATAAAAGTGTTTTTTGCAGTATAAGTGGGTTGTTTATCTCTCCAAGGATTCAAAAAAATTGTAAGTCTTAAAGGAAAAAGGTCATAGAATTGTAAGGAGAAAATGACAATTATAATCATTTTTTTCAAACTTTACCTTCAATAAGTAATAGTTCTCAAATAATAGCATATATAAGAATATAGACTAGTTAACAGCAGTAGCAACCAACTTGACAAAACTGACAGTTATAGAGGATTCCGCCTTACAGTAGTTAATCAAACATATCTTAACATATTTAAAATGATTTGACTTGTAGAATGCATATTCTTTAAACACAATGGAATTAAGTTAGCAATTAATAACATAGTATTTGTAAATACATACTTCTAAAAAACCAATGTAGTAAGGTCAAAAGAGAAAAAGGAATAAGAAAGAGTATTAAATTGAATGAAAATTGAAGCAGAGTCTATCAAAATTTGCTGGATATAGTTAAAGCATGAAATGTATAAAGATGAAGAAGGATGGAACAAATATATAGCACTGAAAACCTGCATTAGAGAAGAAATAATAAAATCCTGGAGACAAATAATACCCTCATGTCAATAACGTCAGGTTTCTACTTTAAAAATAATAAAAGCTCAAATAAAATAAAAAACAGAAAAACTAGAAATGACGAGATCAGAAATCAGTAATATAAAATAATGAAAATCTATGTAATCAAAATTGATTTCTTAAAACCAATAAAATTTAGTAATTTCTAATTAGAGTGATTAGAAATACTAGGCAAATCACTATTAATGGAATTGAAATAACAATGCTCTAATTCTAAAGATATTAGAAGGAATATTAAAAATTCGTTAAAGACTTTGTGTCAATAAAATAAAATGAATTCCTGAAAGACAGAAGCTTTAAAAGCGCAATCAAGAAATAGATAATTTTATCCTGTGGATAATTGCTGAATTACTTATATCAAGATAGTGAACTGCAGCTGAAACTTTCCCTTGAAGTTTAAACTCAAGACAACTTCACTGGGCATCCCACCATGTATTTAAGAAAGATAACGTGCCAGTTCTATACAAAATCTTCCACAAAAATTAAGAGAAGCAAAAATTCTCCAACTTATGAGACCAATATTTCCTCAATAACAAAACCAGCCAAGACATATGAAAATATGTACTAGTATTCTTCATTTCAAAAACAATTTAAATAAATTAACACTTTGTTTTAGCCTATTTGATCCAGCAATATATAAAAGTAATATTCCATGGCTAAATTACAGAATTTTACCCAATTCATGAAATCAAAGTAAAGACTTTGGAAGTCCTTTGAAAGGAATATAAATCATCTCCCAGTAATTTGAAAGCTAGAAGAAATTTATTTGGTAAAAAACTTTACCCCAGGCATGCAAGATTGTTTTACACTCCAAAATCCATCAATGTAATTCAACAGATTAAAAAGAAAAACCAGGGCCCTCCCTGGTGGCACAATGGGTTAAGCAAAGCACTATGAAGCAAACCACAGCCACTGCAACACGAGTTAAATCCCTGCTGCCAGCCTGGAGGGGACCCACATGGTGTGGCAGACCTCTCCTGCCTCGCCCTCTGCTCCCCTCAGCAGTGTGTTTCAGTAGATCTACCTGTTCTACTCCCCACTCTGTCTCTGGCGGATCCTCTTACCTCCCACGATTCTGGCCTGTACCCCAGTGACTGTATGCATAAATAAATAAATCTTTAAAAAAAAAAAATAAACCATATGGCCATCTCATCTAGGTCTCTTGAACAGTAACTAAGTTCTACCCTAACTACCCTATAAAGTCCAGTCATTCTCTGCATCTTATTTATCCTGATTTGGGAATTTTAATTTATAAAAAAGGACCAGTACATGAAATGTGATTTTTAGCATTATGTAATAAAAGGTGGATATACAAATTATATATATGCATATATATAATTTGCATACATAAGTTTATATGAACAATACTAAATATAGGACATATGAACCATCAATCCTTATATGTTAAAAAGCAGCATTATCATTATTTATAGATTGAGAGTTCAAATAAACTTTCTTTGAACAGTCAACAAATATTTCACATAGTAATTCTCATTTTAATTATGAAAATATGACTTTTTCTTTTATTTTCTCACTTCTAAAAAAAAAATCAGTATCACTATAATGATAGAAGAGTCAGTGAATGCGTGTTTTAGCAGAGTATTTTATTCCAGGAATTGAAAGAAGAGACTCTTTTGAAATGATTTTTGATCTCTACAATTCTGTACATACTACATTACAAATATTAGTATATCAAATAGCATCACATGTAAATGACTGTGCACAATGCAACTCTGTGGCTGAAAAGTAATGAGATATAATAAGCATTTCTTTTTCCTCTACAGATTGCAATTCACCAAAACATTTGCCTTGCCGTTGAGTCTCAGGAACCCATGCTTTTAAAAGTAGAACAAAAGGATTCACGAAGATTAATAACATGCAACTATTTTACCTGAGTATCTTCAATTTCTAAATTTCTAAACCACAAAGATAAATAATGATGATTACATATACACCAACATATATTAGGAGTATCTAACTTTAAAAAGCAAAGGCAAATGCCAACTTAGAAGCCATTCTATTTAATAAAATCCAATGAAAACTTTCACAAAGCCAGAAGTAACTCAATTTTATAGCCCCTTGTATTCAAATATTCCTGACTTTAGTCCAGAAGGATATGTTTCATCTTAGATTGTCTGATCTTTATTTTAATCGTAACACCTGCTTACATATGCGTCACCCTAGGCTCCACCATATATCCAAGTCAATTCCACACTCAAGTGTACAAGAGGGTAACTTTTTTTTAATTAACTAGGTTTTTTTAATCACTATTATAAACTTGAAGTTCCTGTCATATCATGGGCACTGAATAACTATATCATCTCAAATCACAACACAAGCAATTATTTTTAAAAATCATTCCAATTTAGATTATGACTGTATGCATTAGATCATAGTAATAAGAGTGAATTCAATTTACAATGCATATTCCTAGTTCTCTAGTATGCCTAGAGAATGTATATTACTAAAATATAATAAAATGGTAGAATTTTTTATCTTCTTGAAATTTTCTTACCATTATGGCAATATGTCACTGTCACAGTTGTCATTGGTATTGTCATGCCATTAATCTCTAACTCAATAGAGTACTTGGGTGTCCCCAGGAGAGCTGGCAACTGCAACAAATCTTGGTGACTACCCCAACAAGGAAACAACTGTCAGTCTTGGGACAAGAACAAAAGGGTCATGATAATTAGACTGAGAAAAAGCACCTTATCATGAAACAGACTTACCCTTTTAAAGCTTTTTCATGCAAGACGTCAACATTGTATAAATAGGTGTTCATGTATGAACAATTCATACATGCTGTTTTTAAAATGACACATTGAATATCTACTCTAGGCTCTCCATGTAACAAACAAATACAGAAGATTCAAGGATGTGGCGAGTGGATCTCTATCGTCTCAAAGCCATAAACCTTGGGATTACTAGTAGGCTATAGACTATTACAGAGGTAGAATAAAGAAGAAATCAAAGTGTAAGTCTTACCTCCAAATTTCGGCTATAGCTATCCCATTTCTCACCACAGAGACTTGAAGCAAGTTCATTTGTTATCCCCTCAAATATAAGAGGAGGGCTAATAATCAAGTCTTGCATGTTTTCAAAGAATAAATTAGGGATTGGAAAGAATTCAACACAATTCTTCATATATCATAATAACTCCAAGAACTATAGCTGAAATGGGACCTAGGGAGCTTGGATCTCTTTCCAAGACCGGAACCACTTACCCTGTTTCTACAAATACCCACATCCTAAACAGATATGAAAGGATCACAATGACCTTGCTAAGAGAACAAATTAAAGCTTTTCTGAATACTAGATTTCAAAGAGATCGCAATAAATGATAGAGTCTAATACATTTATTTTAAATAGTTAAGCAATGACTTGCTCTAGTTCACCCAGGTAAATCTTCAATGATTCAGGTTTAGGTCTCCTATCTAAACATTGACCTAAAATCAATCTCCACTATTCCTACAGAGATAAAATACCTTTTCTTTGTCCAGTCTTTCATTTTCCCCTTTTCTCCTCTCCTCTCAGTTCCTTTTTGGTTTCTCGTTGACAATGGAGGTGATTAAGGTATTTCATCACACATCCTACAGGAACTCCCTACTCATCAGTAAACTAGTCTGCTCACCAACTAACAAAATTATCCACTATGGTTATAGTGAACATATTGGCAAGATCCTACACTTCGTGGAAGAAATAATTTCTGAAGAGTTAAAATTTATTAACATCTATTTCCCTACATACTGTCTGTGAAATCAACATTACCTATTGCAAGATAAATAAAACATTGGAAAACAATGTCAGGTAAGTCTCTTGCATACCTGATTAATTTGTACAAATCTTTACTCTAAAATTCTTCAGAAAAGCAACTGAAATGCACGTCAATATGCCAAATTCTGCAGTTCAGAGCAAAGCAAAGCAGTCTGTTGCTAATAGATTTAGCCAAGAACCTAATTTTTTTTTTTTCAAAAGGCAACTCAGACAGACAGTTCTCTACCGTCTGGCCCCAAACAGATTGACAGATCAAGCTGTTAAGTCAGCCATGGAGGAGTCCATCAGCACCACCCACTCTGGACAGCTGCAAATTCAGCTGGTCTTCACCCTCTCCAGGCCCGCTAGTGGCCAGGCACCGATTCATTAGGAAGACTGCCTGTGAGTGCTGGGGTTGGGTTTTGCCAAACTGCAAGTTATGCTCCTAGAAATGGTCAAAGCAGGCACTGTGGGGTTTCTGAAACCACTGTTATATAGGGAGACCATGGTAATCTGGTTACAGTCTCTGAATCAGGCATTCAAAGAACAAGGAAGAATAATTTAGAAGAAAGGCAACACTACACCAGGGACAATAGACTGGAGGAGGGCTTGAAATCCCAATGCAAATTGCATGCCTCTAGGTACCAATTTGCCTTGCAGCGGAATTTAGGCTTCCTAAAGCTAAATTATGCATACAACAGCCTCATTATCCACAGTGGTATTTTCATATAAAGATCTGAAGACAAAATGTAAGCTTGCCTCTTGGAGCCTTTAGAAAAAGCGATTGACTAATCCACATACGGAACAGCTCTGCTTCCACCTGCTGCTGTCTATACAGATGGGGAAGATGTGACCTCCGGGACTCCCAGCAGCAGCAAGCACCACAAGCCCAGCTCTGCATGCACCACCATCCTGGGCCTCTTTCAAATGCTGCAATTTTGAAAAACATTTTAAACACATTATTCTAAAGTCGCAATGCACGCAGCTGGGTTGCAGTAAGAGATGTTTCCTATAACAATAGTTGATGTTTTGTTGTTCTCACACAAATACATTCTTTCTAGCACTGACCAAAGTTAACATATTTGGGAGGTCTGTTTTTCTACACAAGAAAAAAAAGGAAAGTATTTATTATTTATAAAGATATTCTCTAGGTGTTACTTTCCCCAAGAGGAATATTGTGACTGGATGAATTTTTCACTTTCCCTTGTTCAGCAAATATCATGGAACTGCCACTCAACTCAAAGCTGGAGTTGAAAGACAAACTAGCTGAAAGACAAACTAGATGTCGCCCTGCTTTCAAGATGTTCACTTTCTATTTGTGAAGTAAATAGGCCAATTCTATTACAATACAACAAGTTCTCTGCCATGGAGGCTAAGCAGAGGCAAGAGTGGAGAGAAGCAGTGACATTTGAGTTGAGTCCTGAAAGAACTGTGGATTTGTCAGAAATGCCATGAAGGCAGGGTATAGCATTTGCAGATATGTGGAAGTTGTATGGCACCCAGGCGCGTGACAAGTGCCAGGAGGTGACAGGCTCTGTGGCTGCTGTATACAAGGGGTCAGGTCATGAACCATCTTTCATGCCACACTGAATCGAGATTATATATTGAGGATCACAGAGTATTATTTAAAATTCTATGTGGAAATAAAAAGAAATAATCTTAAAACCTCTGTTCTTTTTTTGTGTGTGCTACTTACATATATAAATCAGGAATTGTGGAAAATAAATTGTAAGAACCAAAGCCACCTGTGATATTACACACAATCGTATCTTTATGTTAAACCAAGTATTCTGGAAAGAGTGATGTTAAGCCAAGTATTCTGGAAAGAGTGTGACGAGGCTATTAATTAGAAGAAACTGGAAGGAGATTTAGAAGAAAATTGTAATAAGAACTACTTAATTAGAGAATGATATAAGATAACAAAGAGTACAATCAGGTAAGCAGAAGTGAGGGATGAGATGTTGGATGACAAGCAATGTGACTAAACATACTACTGTTGGTCACTGAATGTCACCAATTCTTTGTGATCTAGAGGAAGAAAAATTTATTCAGTATTAAACCAAATATTTAATGTCAACTATGTGTGAGATACTTTGTTTGGTGCTAGGGACAGAACTAAACAGAAAAAGGCCCTTCCCTTCTGAATCTGACATTTAGATGAGGAAAATAAAGTATATATCTGGCTTGGCAAACTAGATTATCATTGTATACCCATGAGAGGAACTGATGTCTGTTAGAAAAAACAAATCTATTCTGTCTTAGACATACTGAATTTGAAAGATATGACTCACTGAAGAATCCTAAAGGATATGAAGACACTGCATGTTCTATACCTTGTTGGAAAGATTAAGACTCATATCTCAGAAACAGAGCATTCTGCTATTCAGGATCTGGTGAAAGTGAAAGGTCACAACCTTTAGAATGGTAAACTAGCAAAAATAATTTCATGGCACACACGTAATCGTGAGTCACAGTAAGCGTGACTTTAGAGAATAGCAATTACTTTGCCTATGTGGAGCACATGGCCTGGAGTCCACTCCATGATTTTATCTGGAAAAGGTTCCCTTGCACACTAGGAAAGCAGCCTCCATAGGTAAACTCAGTTCTGATTTGACTGATATTATAGAAAACTGAACTGACAACTTGCTATCTGAGAAAGATGAAAGTGCTTCATTCCCCATAGGGAAACAAGGACATAAGTGAAAGTGGTCAGAGGTTTTCAACCTTTTCCTTTTTAGAAACAGAAACTTCTTACGAAAAGAAGCCTTATCCCCATTTATATCAGATAAAATGGAGCATATGAGGGAGTATAGCAGAAATGGGGCTGCAATGCAGGCCAGCCATATCATGAGCCCAGAATGGATCATAAGCTAAAGTAGGCTCCTAGTCCACCCCCTTCATCTGTACCAGTAGGGAAAAGAAAAAGGTCTATGGAGGCAAAAATACTTGTCATTCTAAAAATGGTGCTGAGTTTTTATTTGAAATCCAGGTCAGTCCACTTTTTATTTTCCATTTTTTTCTTAGTGCACCAGAATTGTCTACCAAACCAGTTTTAAAGTATATCTCCTCATTGAACATATTCAAAGACAAAGCAAATTTGTACTTAACGTTATGATTGTTAATATAGTCGTTTCCACCCCCAAAGTGCTCATACTGCCTTAGTGACAGAGCAGCAAATTGATCCCTATACTCTTAATGATAGTTATAGGGTCTTGAACTTCTTATAACTTTCTAATTCTTATAACTTTCTCATAATAACATTTCAAATAAATTCTACTTGTGCTTTGCCAAGGTAAAAATGTTGTGAATTATTATGTGTTGTTTAAACCTATAGAAGTGGAAGGGAGAAGTGGAATGTAGAAAAGAAGGCTTACAACTCATGTTGCAAGAACAGCTCCAGGTTCTTAAACTAACGAAACAGGCTCTAGTGAATAATTATCAGTAGGAGTTTATAATTATTATAGGCTTCAATTCTCACTCATCCTCTTACCACAACTATGGATGCAAAAGGAAAGATCACATATGTGATTCCTTTGTCTCTGACACAAAGAAAGGTAATTCTAAGGTAACCACTACACATATTCATCAGAATCCATTCACGTATCCAAAATAAAGTCTTCTTTCGAAGGTGTCACCTTGATCGGCAGCGCCCATAGTGGGGAGCAGTCACTGACTTCTCCTTTCCTGTCAGTATCAAAGTATGAGCCAAGGAAGAAGATGAAAAGGCCAGCGCTGCTAGGCATACTAAGCCTTTGACTAAATGAAGTCTTACCCACATTGACTGCCATGCTTATCTTACTTCAGGCCATTTTGAAAACTTAAATTATTCCTCAAAGATGAAAATATGCTCTGTAGTACTCTAACTTGCCTTCGTTGGAGTGTTCTGGGATGCTGGGAAGGGAGCTTGAAAAGCTTTGTTAGCACTTGTGCTTGAGTCACTAGGATCTACTTTTAACAGACTGTGTGTGTTGCTATTAACAAACCTCAGACAGATCTTATTTTTAATGGGCTCTATTATGTTAAAATTTAATACATGCACATGAATCTCTTTAAATATAGACCTCAAATATAGTGATTCCTTTTTTGTATAATAAATGAAAAAACAAAAATTGGTGTCATTATTATGGGGTCATCGGTAAAGTCATGATGTATTTTTTTCTCTGAAAAAAATTTTTCTTTCAAAGAAAAAATACATCATGACTTTCCTGATGACCCAGTATTTAATTTGGGTAAACACACTGAATATATATATGCACACATATGTTCAGCTGGAGACTCTAAAGTCTAAACTCAATGTTCTATTTTTTTTTAAATTTCCTTTATTTATATATATTTGACATCAATTGTAATCCCCATGTATTCCCCATCACCATATCACCAGTGCACCATCACCTCAGTCCCCCGAGCTCCTGTCTGCCCTCAACCCTCCCCCTCTTCCCTCCCCACCAAGTGTCCCCAATCTGTCCTTGTCTTTTCATTTTTGGTTTTTGTGTCTTTATTGTCATTATTATTATTATTGTTCTTATTCCTTTCCTTGATCCTTATTTGGTTCCCTTATATTCCTCCTAGGGGAGGAACCATCTGGTATTTTTCCTTTGCCTTCTGACTTATTTATCTGAGCATAATCCCTTCAATGTTCTATAGTTGCAAGAATTAAGTTCCACAAAGTTGAGAGTGCTTTGTCCAATGACACAAATTTTGAACAGGATAAGAGAATCTGAGATGGTAAACCTCCCATGATCTCTGTCTTTCACTGCTCTTCATATCTGTTTGATGACAGTTACAAAATGCTGGAAACAAATGGCTGTCATTTTTTCTACTTTGGCATTAATTTCCCCATAAAATGAGAAGTTTGGATGGATTGATCTCTGTGGTATCTCCAAATTTAAAACCCAGCCATCTGGCAATGTTGAATACTGGATAGAACTGGATAATGAATGAAAAGTGTGGAATATCAAAAGAAATGAGAATATATGATTATAATTTTAAAAAGTCATTAGTCCACAACTCTTGCTTCTTAAATTATATCAACTCTTGTAAAGTAAGATAATAGAGGGAAAATTAGAGAAAATTTAAGTAAAAACTTTGACAAGAGATAACATATTTTTCAGTATTCAACATTTTTTTAAAAGATTTATTTATTTATGCATACAAGAGCTGGGGTACAGGCCAGCGTTGCGGGAGGTGAGAGGATTCACCAGAGACAGAGTGGGGAGCAGAACAAGCAGAGCAACTGAAGTACACTGCTGAGGGGAGCAGTGGGCGAGGCAAGAGAGGTCTGCCACACCATGTGGGTCCCCTCCCTGGTCGGAGGCAGGGATCGAACTGGAGCTGTAGTGGCTATGGTTTGCTTCATAGGGCGTTGCTTAACCCACTGCGCCACCAGGGAGGCCCTCAACATGTTTATTATGTTAGTTTCTTCTCCCTAAAACCCTAAAGTGTAGTGTCTGCTATTATCAGAACCCTAACCTAAAGAGGTTAAGTAACTAGTCCATGTCACCGCGGTTTATTAGAAAGTAGGAGAGCTCATATTTCAAACCAGTAAAATCTGGTTCTTTCATTAGAATAAAGATTAGAACAAACATATTGGAAAAAATCCAGAATCAGAGTCCATATTTAAGCACACGAGGTCTTGGCATTCTCGATCTGTCTCATCTTTTATATAGAACACTTGGCATGATCCATTTAGCCATTCTCGTAATTATACACAAGTCTCCAATGTTAAGCTAGTCTTGCACAGTTTCAAAGGATTCTCTACTATTGGCTTTAAACACATAAACTCCTATCTGTTGAATCTGACACAGATAGAAATTATGACACATGTTCATAGGATCTCACCTGAACAGGCCTGGGTCCCAACCACATGCTCTTTAGTGGCTGTATACTGTTTACCCCAGCTTCCTGAAAATTCCTTCAATGAGAAACAAGAAACCCTTTCTGAAGACAGAACAGATTATACTTAGTGCTCCTTGGTTATATCATTTCAGGAGGTGGTTTTTGAGACTGGTATGTTCAAGCAGCACAAACCAGTCCTTGTCTTAAAGCACAGTCATTCAGGATTGGCTCAATTAACATATGATGTCACCATCTAATGATAATAGCAATTATTCCATTTTATGGTGTTTTACAATTATCACTCCACTTTTATGGATAACATTTAACTCAACATAGCCTTTTGAATGAGCAGCCAGAACCTTACTACAAAGGTGGGAAAAATGAAGGGAAGGTATGATTTATCAAGGTTCCATGGACTAATGATAGCTGCACACAATCTCCTTGCTTTGAGATACTTTCCCCTCAAATGGAAATAATCCCTTTTATACTTCAGGTGCCATCTTGCAATACTTCCTAACCCAAGTACAAAATCATCATAAATCTAAGGGAAAAAAAAAAGAGGAATCCCATGAATTACACCTGAGTGTGAGTGGAATGACTTTAATAGTTGCCTTCTAGGTATTTTTTGGGTACTGAACTTGCTTTGTAGGTGCTAGGAATTGGAAAGCTAAGAGGTGTGAGAAAGAATCTAAATAGATAGTACAGAGTCTTCATCTTCTGTTGACATTTCAGCTCTTCTTCCAACGTCTTGCTTTTGTACATGAATTTTCCTAAGGATAATTTAGATGTCTATATATTTCTCAAGTTTTGTACTACTACCCTAGCCTTCAAAAAACGGGCTCATATATGCCTATATGGTTTCAGTAGCACTCTTCAGAAACACCCAATTTAAAAAATTACATGAATCAAGCCTTCTTGCATTCTAATTGTTCCTTTGGTGAGATGATCATGTTATCAATTGGTGATACAGATAAACAAGAAAATAAGGCCTCATCAATGGACTAAGGCTTAAGTCTCAGTTCCATTCCCAGCCTCAGTTCCGAGGCACAGCAGACCTGTCTTGTCTCACCCACTGCTCCCGTCTGCAAGTATTTTAGTAGATCTGACACTGCTCTTCATCTGTCTCTGGAGAATCCTCTCACCCCCTGCACCTCTGGTCTACACCCCAGTATTTTTACACAAAATAAATAAAAATCTTACTAAAAAACAAAAATGAAACAAACAAACAAACACCAGAAAATATCCTGCATGTGAATACTGAAGGTAACGGGAACCAGTACTGGAAGAGAACCAACATTAGCTGAGTACCCAACTGGCAATCCTGGATGCTTTATGCCTGTTACATCACTCACTTCTCACTCACCTCCACCTTATATGTTTTATTGTTCTGATTTTGCAGACAGATTAAATAATATGTTCCAAGTAGCTTAGTCAGAATGTCCTATAACTATAATGATGTTGTCTGCAGATAGCACTTGTTAAGACTGATTTCAGACTATTGAGATGATTGTCATCACAGTGAAAAAAGACCACCATCTACCATTTACTACTTAAGTGAATGTGGCCAAGATGATAAATTTCTCCAAGCCTTGATTTATCTAAAAGAAGGGAGTGTGTCTGGAAACAATAGTTTCTCTTTCCTAGACTGTGAGGGGTTATATAATAAAATAATACAAAGAGTATCCCCAGGACTCAGCAACTGCAAAGTATCTGATAAATTCTTAGCAACTAAGAAGCAGTAAAATCATACCTACTTCATTTTCTAATTCTACATGGTACCTTGCATATACATACCTTTTTTTGTTTTGTTTTCAAGTGTAATGAAAAGACTTAAATACCCCTTTTACAATACAGCCAGTGAGTGTTGTCAATCATAAAAATTTAGTTTCATAGTTATTTACTTGGTATGTCTCCACTTCTATACAGATGGAAAAGAGAATGAGCCAAGAGATCATTTCATTACGTTGCACAGGAGTAGTTAGGAAATGCTGCTATAATCTCATTTATTTAAAGAAAATTATTTATGATAAAATCATTTGGCATCTAGTGAACCTAAAAAGAAACAATTGGCTCAAACAATGAGGATTCATTTTAAATTCAGTCCATGCATGACATCAGTAATCAGGGGAGAAGCTGGAAAGAAATGTCATCATTCCTGGCCCATCATTAGAGGAGCAACACAAAGTATCTTATGGGTCAACAACAGTGACTTGCTAACTTCTAGTGCTCATTCTTTCTGCAATTTGATTTGGAAATTAAAATATCCTACCTCTATAAGAGGGTGAGAAAGAGAAAGATAATGAGAGAAAAAGTCTTGCCTCTTTCAAAACGAGCACTCACTTGATACACTTCTAACACTATTTTCCAAGTAGAAAAATGATTGAAAAAAATTTCTGGCAAAGTCAAGCCAGTTAGCCTTCTGGCCCTTTCACATACAATAGTTCAAAGTGGTTGATGTGTATATTTTGGAAAACGTGGTATTATTCTTTTGTGCTCAGTTGTCTCAATATTATTCATTTTCTTTCAATTTTATTTGAATGAAAGTTGAACTCTTCAGACTACTCTGATAGGTGTATAAAAATTGCTCTATGCTGTAGAGAATTCTATCCCCACAGCATTAAACCCATACTAACATTATGGGGGTGTTCATTATGTGCAGAATAATAGACATAAACTCAAAAATGGACAGCATTCAATCTGAGTTTGCCTTACAGAAAAATCCTTAATTCACCTCTTTGACTTACTCAGGAAACAGCACAAGTAACATCACCTTTTTGGAGCCTGCTCTAACCTTCAACTCACAAAATAGAAAGTGAAAGAATGAAGGAGATGGATGTTATTGCTGCAATGCCACACTTAAAATCAGAGGTCACTCTTACATGAAAAGATTACTCTGACAGCAGTGGGCAGGAGAGATTGGAAGGAGAGACTGGAGGTTTCCAAAGAAACCACTTGAGCAATTGTCCAGAATATATAATGAAGGACTAAAAAGGAGTTTATAGCAAGAAAGGAAAGGAGTAGAACTGCAGAAATAATATAGCTACATATTGGCTAAGGGGATTGAGGGCAAAGAAGGTGTTGAGGCTGATATGCTACACTAAAATAAAGGCCAAAACTAGTATTATTAATAATAATAATGACAATAAATCAAATAAGGGACAGAACTGGAAGAAACCTTGTGGACTGAAAGGTGCTGACATCACATGCTATCTTAGGACACTACACAATTTATATGTTCGAATATCTACACTTGACGTCTACCTCACTGACACTCTTATCAAGAGCTTTACAGACCTCCCTGGTGGCACAAGGGGTTAAGACACAGCACTATGAAGTTTCTGCAGCCACTGCAGCACAAATTCAATACCTGGCCAGGGAGGGCATCCACATGGCGCAGCAGACTTCATGTCTTGCCCGGTGCTCCCCTCAACCATGTATTTCAGTAGATCTGCCTGTTCTGCTTCCCACTGTGTCTCTGGTGAATCTTCTCATGCCCCCCTCCTCTGGCCTGTACCCTAGATCTTGTATACATAAATAAATCTTAAAAAAAAAAAGCTTCATGTTCCTGCTTCTGATATGTGCTCTTTAGTTTTCTCTTTATTTTGGTGAATTATTTAGTCTCCTTTTCCTTACTGACCTACTTTGGCCCATGACTTACAGTATAAATGATTTCCCTTGAAGTTAAGTTACTGACAATCCAGCTGTAAAAGAGTGTAGAAACTGGAATTCTCCCAGATGTACACACTTGGACCCTATCAGGAATCAGAAACCACTAGCTAGTCAGTGGAGGGCTTCTTCAAGGACTTCTAACAACTTTTTGATGCAAAGAAATTTGTTAAATAAAGCACTAGCACCTTCAATTCAACTAAGAAACCTTGAAATACAGCAAGTGGCAAAGAAGGAATTGTTTTCTTTGAAATTTTCATCCATGTCAGTTCATAAATAAAAAGAGGTATCTGAAAATATGTACTTACTTATTTTTTTCTAGATCTCCAATGTCATAGCAATTTGTACAAAATAAATTCATAAGCAACACTGGGGGAAGAATGGGATATGGTAGCTTAAAAGTATCTCCTTTACTCCCAATTAACAATTTACATAACCACATTCCCATGGTCCCCAAAGGCCATGGACTAGAAGGTCTTTTTAGGCTGGGAGTGCTGACTTCAGTCTATGGCCTTTGGGAACTTCAGGAAGTAGTCCTGATAAACCAAGTTGAGTTTAAGATATTATAAGAAAAAAATAACAAAGACAGCCACAAAATGTATCCACTCACAAGAGAAAAACTATCACCATGAAACAAAAGAAAATATGATTGAATATTTACAAAATAAATAATTGAAAATGAAGTCATGACAATCTTATGATGAAACAAAACATAAAGCATGAATGTAAATTATGAGAAATGAGTGAAACCACAGAAAGAGATGTAATGTAAATATGCACTGGTGAAAGTTAGGAAATAGAAGAGTATGGCAAATTATTTAATGGAGAAAAAAGAAAACTGGAGGAGAAAAAGGAATCACATCTTGTAGTAAATGTGAAGAATTTTGAAAAAATATTTAAATAAAGTTATTATAACTTTCTAAAATTCAAATCAAAGGCAGCAAAATTAAAAAGAAAATGGCTTAGAGGAATGAGAAATAAAGAATATCAGCTAAGACTATTGAATATATATAACTTAAACCCTTTCAATAAGAAATTCTAAATGGTGACACAAGAAGAACATGACAGATATTATTTTTAATTTTTAAATATTAAACACTTTAAATAAAAAAGATGCAAAATAAAAGTGATTTAAAATTGATAGTTAAAACTGCTTAATAGAGTGAAAACTGTAAAACTACCTCATAAAATTTTAATGACTTGATAGTTTTTGCCTAATTGCACAAAATATTTTTAATTTTTAGAAAGGAAAAAAAAGACATCAAACTACTCTTATATTTCTGTACATTTTTCAGTAATCTAGAAGGTATCCCAGGATAGAAAAGTATGAGATGTTTTAATATTTGTCACATAATTAGAAAAATATAACATATCTGAACAAGAAAGAACAGTTTGTAGTGTACCATCAGAGCTAAAGGACTTTAATCTCTCACAAACAATGATGATCAAGTGAACAAAATGATTAAAAATATGAAAACATCTAAACAAACAGAATTAGCGATATAAAATTTTAAATGTATGTAACTGTTTATAATAATCCATGTATGTGGGTGTTTGCATATATAAATCACATTCAAAATAAGAAAAAATGTATTTAAACTGCATAGTCATACAATTATCACCTTAAAAATTACGTCATTTGACCCATCTGATGACATTATTCCAGTATATTATATGAGCCTTCAACTACATTGTAATTGAGTCCTCAGATAAATTAAAGAGGATACAAGGGGATGGTAGTAGATTGTTTGTCCTTCTGTGAAGGTATGTGTATGTGTGAGAAGGAACATTAAAATTATTCTAGGATTTTTTTTTTAATTATTTTTCTTAAGTGGAAAAAAGAACAATAGGGCCTTGATAGTGTATTGGTGAATGTTATTCCCATTAAATGGTAAAGAGATATGTTTGATAAGTAATGCTAGAATAAAAGGAAAAATGGAGTCTTCAAATTATTTAATTCAATCTTAGATAAAAATTGTGGTTAAGCCTATGTCATATATTTCATTATACACACTTAACGAATACACTTAAAAAAAAGGAAGGACACAAGTACTTTGAGAATATATTTTACTAAGCCAGCATTAGAACCCTTTATTGAGGTAATAGTAAAAATTTAAAACTATTTACAAGTTAGATATTTTCAGGGAATTAGGTGTATATACACTAAGCACACTGGAATATAGGCCCTTCTTGTCAGATTGAAACTAATTCGAATTCTTGTCATCATGAAATTGAATCCTGACTAGCTTCTTTGCAAGAAGCTCTCCTGGGACATCCTGACTCAACTAAAATGATTTGTTGTCAAATAACCTCTCACTTAAGACACAGATGTTATTTTAACTGGTGTAGGGTGTGAAATTGCACTGACCTTTTGTGTTTGTATTAGGAAATTGAACTTATCAATCTTTAATAGTTTATCTATTAACTGACCACACAAAATGTGTAAAAGTAATTGCTTTTACACATTTCATTTCAACCCCAAGCATTTCACTTTATACTTATATGTATAAAGCATATACATAGTGTTTAAATAGTATATAAACCAGTGCAGTCCAGTAGAATTTGCTGAGACAAAAATGTTCTCTCAAGATGCAGTATGCAATATGGTGGTCATTAGTTACACATGACTCTTACCAGTTGAAATGTGACTAAGCAGACTGAGATATGAAGTTTCAAAGTTTAACTAGTTTAATATAAATAGCTACATGTGACTAGAATATAGTACAGATTCTCTTTGAAAAACTTTTTTTTTTCATTGTATATCATAAAATAAATGTAGGTTACCAAAAACATCATTTAAATACAACAGGAAATTTTTCTTCTACAGAAGGTAACGTAACAGAATTACAAAGCAGATACCCAAAATATCAAGTGGGAAATGAAGTAAATAATAAATTGAACAAGAGGGGGAAAAATATAAGAAAAGGAAGCAAAAACTAAAATAAGCAAAATAACAAACCTAAAGATGGAAAAAAATAAAATGATACCTACTGTCACCCTCAGTGTAAATGGCATAAATTTTCATGGTAAAGCATAGTGTATTAATAGGACTAAAAAAGGGCTCAAGCCATATGCTGTTTACACACTCCAAAAAGTAAAATAAAAAACATAAAACAAAGTGAATAATAGCTGACTTATTGTCAATAAACAAAATCTGGGCAACATGCTATCAGGACAAAACAAAGCAAAACAAAGAAAACAATAATTATCATAATTAGTAATGTCAGACAAAGTGAGCTTATACTTAAAACTACCTATCAGAATAATGTGGATAATTACTAAAATGAAAGCAAAATTTACAATGAAAAATAATAAAATTGGAAATTAAATGAAGAATTAAAAAGTAAAAGTGCAAAGAGTTGTGGTAAAATGCATAAGTATAATAAGTATATTAATTTTCTTCTTTTGGCATGAGTTAGATTCATAAACAAATTACGTTAAGATATATATATATATATATAATACAATAGTAGGAACCTGAGTTTATAACTTTAGAATGCAAATTTCACAGAAACATGACTGTTTTGTTTATTTAAACTTCTCCCCTGCTTACAGGGGAGAATTACATACAATTATGTATGGTACAAGGCACTCAAAAATTGCTCAAAGAATAAATTACTGGTTATATAGAAAATCTTCTTTCATTTAAATAGAAATATAAATAATTAAATATCAAAAATCTTAAATACTTGAAAATTTAGAAGGCACTGATATCTACTTTTTAAATTAAATTGGAAATTATAATGTTAGGGATAGACTGGTAAAGAAGCAGGTTAAAAACAATTTTCTTTGATTTATACAGAATTGTCCATTTGATTGGCATACTGAAACCTTGTTTTCAACAGGTATTAGATTATATTGTTAAAACACACAAATACATGCTTGGTGAAATGTAATATTCAAATTAATTGCTGCAGGAGGTACTTTATGCATATTTTACCTCCTGTTTTTTTTTTTTTTTAACAGGAAAATTATGTTCAATAAGTATTTTCTTAAGTCAGGGTATAAAACTACCTCTCATGTGGAGAGACTGATATGAACCCCATTTCATAAACTATCCACTGAAGTAACAGAAGTGAGAGAGGAGATGTGTGATTTTGATAGCCTATAGATAGAAACTCTCCTGTTGTCATTGGTCATCTTGTAACAGGGTCATCCCAGGAAAAGGAGAAGTTCCAAAATCCTGGTTCCGCCCTAAGTGGGTGGAGCTGAGAAGAAAAAAAAGATTTCTGCAGAGAAGAGAGAAGGAAGAAAGGAAGATGGAGAACAGCAAGGAGACCTGGAGGAGGCACGTGGAGCAGAGGGACATGTGAAGAAACTGTGCTTGCTTTTTGGTCTTGAACTGCTTGGAACAGATGTGGGTAAGAGACCCTTGGGGAGGTTAACAATGGCAGCTGTCATCTTGATTTTGATTTTTCTCTTTCCTCCTAGATTTGTCTGACTCTTTCTGACCCTTTTCTATGGGTCTCTACTGAAAGGTCCTTTAGATGTGTGGCAGGTTTTTGGGCCTTGCTTTGGGCCAATCCTATTTGGCTGAACTTTTACCCTCAAGGAGATGGGTAACTTTGGATGCTTAACTTAGTAACTATATTCTTTGTTCTTTCTTTATTGTACCCTAGTTGTATTAAAGTTCCTTTCTATTAAAGGTTTTATGTGTTTATCTTAATGCGGTGGATGGCAGAACCCATTCAGAGAGGGCAGGCTTGGGGGTTCTCGGTGCTCCTCTCCCTGCCCTGTAACAATCTCTCAGACTCTCTTCCACAACTAATACCCTACCTATGAATATGTTTTAAAACTGCCTTGCAATTTCCCTGAACTGATCCACCTGTATCCATAGAGAGTCTTCTATTCAGTCTCCACAAAATACGCAGAATGGTCTTCTCTAATATAAAGCAGAATACCTAATCTCACACACTCTCCATCTTACTTAATAAATGTAGAGGATTTCTTTAAGGTAAACTAACACACACAATACAAAATATTCGATGCTACATACATTCATTACTGCTTATCCAGTCTCCCCCTTCCTCTATCAACTCTAGTTAAAATGACTTTCCGTTAACCTTCTTCCTCCTAAACACTAGACCTTGGGATGAACTTACTACATTTCACCACATCACTCATGCTTCTCCATTAACACCAGGCAAAAGATCATTTCCTCAGGAAAACCTGGCCTCACCTCCATCATTAGGTTTGAAAATCCACCACTATATGCCTCAACAGAAACCAGGATCTCTTCTTCATATCACTGACTACACTGGTGATTTTACATTTACCTATGTAAACTGTATATTTGTCTGTTGTAATTACTTTAAGTAATAACAAAAGCTCACTAAAGACAGGGACTGTATTTTTTTTAATCCCCTGATTGTGTTTCCCTTTGGGTTTTTAGAGCTTAACACTGTATCAGCCACATAGGGAATTCAATAAATATTTACGAATTTGTGAATAAATCTGGACAGAAAAAAAGTTACTACCAACTGATAGAAGCTGCTGAGAAAATAAAGATAGTAGAAATATTTGAACAGATTTCTCCAAATTAAACAGAGATTAAAATAGCATAAAGAATCTGAACAAAATCAACGATAATGAAATATATGAGAGTAATTGGAGAGGCTGAAAGGTATAGGAGGATCTTTATTTCTTTTAAAGATATTTTTGGAGTGTTCATTTGTGAAACTATTTTAGAGACACCATTGGTGCTTCCAATATATGAAAATTTGCACAGTAAGATTCCCTGAGATTCTGTTATCAAAATTTATTTGACTCTTCTCTCCTTTATGTAGCATCCCAGATGGTCTCATCTATTAAAAATGTATCCTTGATAACAAAAAAAGACTTCAGAGAGGTCACACAGTTAGAGATTTTCACACTAAACTCATTGTTCATTCCACTACAATATAACTGCCACTCTTGAGTGAAGTTTATAGCTGGCAATCAACCAATTCTATTACAGAACAATCATCAATCTTTGGTCTTTTCCATAGATTCCCATCTACATTTTAAATGAAACGACTCATATTTATTTTTGTTTTTAAAATTCAAATGTTGACCATCAATAGTGTATGAGTTCAACTTTCATCACTTTAGGAAATATTAGTCACATTTTTAATGAAACAAAATAGGCCCACGTCTTTAAAAAGAATGAAATTTTGCATTAGTCATAAAGTATTTTTTCTTATATTAGCTAGTGTATTGTCTGGCTTTCCTGTTTATGTTTTATCTTCTAAATTTCATTTCAGGGTTTTATGATTTATTTGGACACATTATTTAAAATTTATTTGGAATTTATTATATTTATCTATCATTACTTCTTATAAAAATCTTAGGATATGAACTCACCATGTTTAGGAACTATTGAAAAAAAAAGAGGGTAAAGAAATAGAGTGATAATCACTACTAACTGATCTATACCTACTATCTTCAAATATTTACGTTCTCCACGAACAGGAAACATGAGGTATTATGGACAACAAATAAAGATTTTTACAAAGTGGAACATAAATAAATATAACTAGACAAAGGATGTCAAGGAAATATGCAAGCTTCAGCTTGAGGAAATATCATGTGGAAGCAGGAAATAAGAAAAAAGCAGTCATAGTGAAAATATTTTAAATCTTTATGGCCTTTATTATAAGTGACAAGCAAAAGGATTTATTTCCTCAAGAATAACTTAAGAAGCCTTGTAGCATAATATATGTATATATGCATGCATATGTAACACCTAATCCTGCAAAAGACTATCATTGCTATTTAGAGCAATATTATTGCTAACTTTTCATACCTTCATAAAAGCATTTAATATTCCCTAGTCACTCTACTGATGGCCCTAAAAATAAGAGCCAATACTTCCATTTACAAACAAATATGCTTTATCCATTTTGCATCAATTCAAAATTAATTTTAATTATTGTTAAATAAACTGGTCATCTTGAAGGGAGTTTGATATGAACTGCGGGAAATGAAATAGTTAAAGAATGGCATCAGAGGAGACAGAAAAAAGTGAACTTAGAATACATGTCCAATGTATTGATGTCATTTCTCTTTTTGGAGGAATCCCCAATAAAATGGGGTCTATATTCTCCTTGGTGGGAAGTTGAAGACCAAAACCAGGGCATATAGTTCAAACCATCCCATCTGTCCAAGGGCAAAGAAGAGCAAGAAAGGCCAAAGAGGGAGAGAGTGAAAAACAAGTTTATCAGACTCTGTTCGATAAAGGTAAGAATGTAGGAAGTCTACAGAAATTCCATAAATAAAAGAGGTTTCTCAAATGTTTCCGTCTGTTTTCAGGACCCAGGAAATTATGACACATTGGGAGCCTGAAGCAGATATGCATCGATATCTCCTTATTTTTACTCCAACAGAAATTAAAATTGGTTTGTAAAGATTCATACATTATAACACAATAAGTAAAAGTTGGGGGGAAAATGAAGACACTTGGCTATGCCTGAAAAAGCATATCCTAGTGACCCACACATTGCTAGACAGTGGACCAGATTAGCCCAAGAGAAGGAGAAAACAGAATCATGTAATTCACATTGTCCACAGGAAAATATAATACCTCCAAGAAATTTAACAGTTCATAGAATAAAGATTATTTCTTATAGGATACTCATATCATGATTCTCTAAACTCAATTTTGTATGGATCAGCAGTAACTGAACACAGGCCCTAGTCTTTTCTCCTCATACTTGCTCCAGAAGTAAGCTTCAAAATTCTTTTAAATCATTTTGTTATTGTTAGTATCAAATCTATTTTTGATAACTGCTGAACACAGTCATTTTTGCAGTGTCTGTCTAGTATTCAGGTTGCCAGACCATGGTGATTTGTCAAAAAACCGAATTCAACATAGTACCACCTGGGATGGAGGGTGAAAAGCATAACCAGTACTTGAAAAGAACATTTCCTACCTGTTCAGGGAACCAAGGGAACAAGAGTATCAGAGCTCAGTCTTGTGCATATATTGTCTTCTATCTTAATTACTTGCTATTTTGAGATAATTGCAAGAAATACTACAAAAACACCTCATGTAAACTTTACAGAATTTCTCCCAATGATATTATCTTGCAAAACTATATAGCACAATGTGATAATCAGTATGATGACATTGGTCAATGTATCAAGATGTAAGACAATCTTGAAAGTAATTATACAATATTTAACCTATTGGGATTGCTTTTTTTTAAATTTAGCATAATTCCCTCTAGATTTATTCCAGTTGTTGAATATTTCAACAGTTTATTCTTACTTACTGTTAAGTAGAAAGAATGCCATTGTTTGACTATAGGAGAGTGTAGTTTATTATTTATGTCTTGAAAGACAAGTAGGTTCTTTTCAATTGTTGACTATTAAGAAAGGAGCTGCTATGAACGTTCATGAACAAGTTCTGTGTAAATATGTTTCCATTTTTCTGGAATAAACAATGAATACTGCAATTACTATGTTTAGACATTTGTACATGGAGTGCTTTGTTTTTATCATGGCAAATAATTTTCTAAAGTGCTATACTAGGAAATAATTAAAAATTCCAATCAAACATCCTCAAATATTTAGCAGTCACTGTTTTCTACTTTTCTTTATTCATGTCTAGTCATATCTAATAGATATCTAAGCATGTACTGAAATTCCCATAATGGTATGGGTGGAGGTTAATGGCAGAGGAGATCTAATGGACTGTGGTGGAGGCTAGGGGTGCTTTGGTGATAGGTGTGGCATGGTGACACACATATGAAGAGATAGGTACTTCTAAATAATATACAGTGTTATAAACCAACATTACCACAATAAAATATAACACAACAAAAGTAAGTCTGGAATTTATGTTCCTTCTTAAGGCAACTGGCAAATGAAATTCCTTCCTGAGAATGATGTGCTGGTAGGAACACAAATGTTGCAGTTGGCAGAAATAAAGAAGGGTGAGTTTGTAGTCAAGGAGATGAAAACCAGAGTGATAATTGAGGCAAATCCATTTTGAGTGATCATTTATTCAACAGATGCCCTACACATATTTGAAAATGTCAAAATACAGTAAATTTAGAAAGGCATATATAGAAACTTCCAAGGAAACGGGGCCACAGGGAATAAGGCGATACTTGTTCTAACAATGCTTAGAGACAGATGCCAAGTGGAACAGTGGTTATTAAAGCCATTATTTCTTTTGCAATTACTAAATGAACTTTCCATTTTGTAAATATATATGCATGCATTAGCTGGAGGATCATTACTTTGAGAGCACTGCTTAAAAATACTATATTGAGGCGAAAACGGTTTTCATTTGGTATTTTTATATGTAAAGACAAAATAGTATATAATATATGAAACTTCAGGACAAAAAATTGGAAGTTTAGAGGAAATTAATGTTATTTTCCTATATAACAAACTCCTACAAACACAGTCTATGTTATTAAAATTCAGAAAATTAATCTGTTATCCCAATTCAACAAAGCAAATTTGAATGCAAAGGATGAGAATCATGATGAGGGGAACCTGTCTTCTATTTTTCATTCTTCAATAACTCTTTCACAGGTATTAGAACTTAATATTCCTGTATGTCTAATGAGTAGTCTACCTGAGGTACAGTAGGTTTGTTCACAGTATCTGATTAGTATTACCCTGCTCTGATTTTTTTTTGCAGCTGAAAGAAGAAGAGGAGCCATTTCATGGAGTGGAGGACAGATCAATGTATTCACCCCTTCTCACCCATCTGAACTATGTTAGACTGGCACTGATACAGCAAAGGATAGTCACAAAGTAAAGCAGCCCAAAGCCAAGTTTGATTAATACAGTTTAAAAAAGAAGGCCTCTTCCTCAGCACTTTAAATAACGGAGAAACCGAAAAGTTGAGTTACCAACATGAAATCAGAATGTTCCACTACTTCTAAAAATCACATCCTTGGAAGGAAGCAGCAGCATTTTTTCTAAAGAAGCATGTACATAGGACTCCCAGTCCAGCATGAGGAGAGATCCTCAGGTCTACAGTCATTACAATGTACCTGTCAATGCTAATGTGACCCAGGCTGGACTTATTGGCTGGCAGGGGCAGGTGCATAGGGATATGACATGTTACTTGTGACCTACCTGATAACTGTGAGTTTCATAACATGCATGCAGGGAAGCAAGCAGTATGTCTGCATGTCATCCAACAGAGGGAATGTGAAGCATCTGAACAATGAAAGGGTGGGGAATGCCCACAAAGTGCTGAGTCGGCATCACCATCCCTATGACAGTCACATTTCACTAGAACACGAGCTCCAGATGACAAAGGGTTCCTTCTATACAGTTTTATCCACACTACTTGGATAAGTGCCTGGCAAGTGGTAGGCACTCAATAAATATGTGCTGATTATATGAATGCATGCCATACTGTATAGCATCCGACCTGTATCCAGATGCTTCCGCCTTCCTGCCCAACTACTACGCCATGAGCACCAGTGAATGTTGTCCTAGCAAAACAGAGCAAAACAAATCTCTTCCATACACATGTCTGAGCCTTAGGCTCTTCCTACTTACTAGTAGTATGCCAGTTAAATTCCTTAACATTTCTGATGCTTAGTTTCTTTAGTACTAAAATAGGAATAATAATAGCTACTCAGGAGCATTGTGAGTATTCAATGAATTAATGTAAGTGAAATGGGTAGTGCATGATAGCCTTTTAATAAACAGAAGTAAAATTCTATCTCACCATTCAATAAATACATAGGTAATTTATTTGAATGGAACCAGGCTTTTCAAATAAGATAGTAAGAAATAGTCAGAGAACCAAAGAAAACTTATCTCTCAATTTTTCAAATAATCATGAAGCAATGAATGAGATGCCTCTGAAATTCCCCTCATAAACAATCATGTATCCATAAGTGTATCAGGATGAAGATTTCAGAATTGGCTGTGAATGAGGAAATTTAACTTGGCCAGATCAAATTTGCTAGTCTGGAATTTAGTCCTGATGACCATGACCCACACCTGTCCCTTATATGATTACTCGATTGGTCTAACATTAGGTGTGGTCCAAAGTTTCAAGAAGCCTGAAGACAAAGCCCCTTCCTCAGGTTGCTCATTGATATGTCATTCTATTGCAAAATGTTCCTTAAGTGCTAATATTGTCTACAAGCTTTTGTTTTCATCTATGTCACAATCAACATACAATTTATCTTGAATTTAAGTCCATCAAAGTAGGTCTTATTACCAAAAAAGTGAGCGCAAACAATAAAAAGGAGTTTTACAGAATCAGATAAATGTCATCTGTCCTTCTGCAGGATGCTGCCTGACACACCTCTGTCTGACCCTCGCTCCCAGTCATTCTTCTCCTTTTTTGACCCTTGCTGGCTCAGGCTCAGTCAGCTGATCTTCCCCTTTTCTTCCCAGTGAGGTTGTATTGTCCTGGTAGACTATTCTCCTGTTTTTATGGTGCTTAAATTGACTCTTCTCCTTTGGTGAGTACTAGCACAGTGTGTCCTAGAAGTGTAGGCTTCTCCTTAAAGTGGGATTTTCAAAGTATTCTCCAAGAAAGACTGTTCCTTCCTATAAGAAATAGTCATGTCAAAGGGTGAAATTGTCTCTGTACTCCTACATTAGGTAGGTATAGTGGCTACAGAAATTAAAAATACATGCTTGGACACAATTTTATGCAAATTTCTCCTGTGTTCTCTGTGTATAATGATAAAAACCTGTGGTTAAAACAATCCACACACACACACACACACACACCACCATGACCACTGCAAAGAAGTGCTAAATGTAATAATCATTTATAACTGTCTTTTTATCCTTTTCCATTGAAACATATCCTAAAACCAGGTCTTGGGATGAAAACCATTTTATTTATTTTTTTAATTTTTTTATTAAAATATTTTAAAATTTACATATACTTGCCATTAATTGTAATCCCCATGTATTCCCCATCAACATCTCACCAGTGCACCATCACCTCAGTCCCTCGTGCTCCCATCTTCCCTCAACCCTCCCTCTCCCCTCCCACCAGATGTCCCCAGTCTGTCCTTGTCTCCTCATTTTTGGTTGAAAACTATTTTAAAAACTAAAGTTTATGAGCATAATTTTTTGGACTTTTATCCTCACCACAATCAACCCATTATAATGGAAATCTAAAAAACCCTGAAGACACTGGTGGGATTAACTCTTTGTTATACAACATTATATGTACATAGAATATAACATTATCCTACTCTTCTGCAAAGTGGGAGGATCTAATCCAGAATACCAAGAAATCAGCACTTGATATTCATACCACCTCAGGAAAGTCAGGGAAAGTCCTAAAATTCTTCTAACTATAGCAGTATTTCTCCTTCTTTTTGAATAAACTGAAGGGTCTGAAGGAATGAAGAGTGCCTATCCTGAAGACATGGCAGCTCTGACCTGTGTTTGGAAAGCTAGATCGAATGAAGTGGGGTGATATGGGGGGTGGGAGGGGGGTGGCAGGAAGTCATTGTGATGCCAGGATTTGAACACAAACATACTGACTGTTTGGTAAAGAAAGCATGGTGGTAAAAAGAGAACACTACTGAAATTTCCTTCCCTCTTCTCACCAGCCTGTGCTTTGGACCAGGTATTATATTTTCACATGGCATGGAATCCTAGTAAATAGTATTAATCACTTCCTTCTTGGGAGAATGCTATCTAGTGAGTCATAATACCCATCAATTTATTATGCCACCACATCCTGGAGAATTGATTTCAAAAAATTAAGTAAAAAAATAAAATGAAGATATCTTAAAAGGCTCTTAGGAAGATGAGCTGTACTTTCTTATCATGAGTTTGGTTAATGGGTAGTGCAATCTTTGAAAGCAGGTCATATGAAGAAAAGTGGAATTTATCCTGGAATTAAAATGTGGCCAGGTTCATGAACTTCTCTTTGTCTGTTAAAGTCAGAAGATTCACTTTATCTTATAACAACTTGGTAATTCAAGTTTCAGTTTCCTCAGATGTTCCTTGAATACCTCTGGGGTTGTGTAAGCATTAGTCTTCCTCCATAGCCAGTACCATGAATGTTAATATGGAACATTTCAAAAGGCAGATGTGTGTTCACTCAAAGGTAAACATTTGCTGTGCAAAGCCTAATGGAAGAGGAAATATCCTTAAGACCTTCCCATAACAAAGTGTTGGTATTAACAAAAACAAACAAAATATAAATATTGGATGGTTTCACTTATGTGCAGAATACAGAGAAACCAAAAGGAAAAAAAAAAAAAAAACAGAAAAAAGACAAAACTTGCTAGCTGACCTTAGATCTGAGGCATAAAGCAAGGGAAGGGAGGGAGGAGAGGACTCCAAAAAAATGGGATGAAAGAGCACAAGGGACTATGCTGATGGATCACAGGCTCTGAGGTAGTGGGAAAACTACAAGGACTACACTTGAGGGGAGAAATCAAGTACTGATCAAAAATTAATTGTTTAAATGTTAAAAACAGGAATTGAGCCACAATCTTATTTTCTGAAGTGTGGTCTTCTGGGGAATTATTCAAATAGAATTAAAAATGGTAGCTAATGTCAAGTATATTTTAGACTTTAACATGTATTTCTGACTATATGCAAGAACCAATTAAGAAATAAAAATGTATTCAACGAATTAGGGAGCCATACCTTTCTAGAAATCAAATGGAAAGAAGATGACCTAGTTATTTAGTACAGTTTCATGAAACACAAGTGACAGACTTAAAGAGCATATACCTCCTTGAAGAAAGTCAGCACATTCTAAGATGAAGTGCAAAGATTTTTTTTAAACAAAAGATTGTAAGAAGAGAAAAGAATGACTCAGTTATGAATACCAAATTTGCAATGTTTTTTAGAAGTAATAAATTTAAATTGGTATATGAAAATTGATGAGAAACAAAGGGGACAAAACAAATGAGAAATTAGAGAAAGTTCTAAAGAAATAAAAATACATCAGTATAGAAAAGTTGATCTTTCCAAAGAAATAATAAATAGAAAACAGTTCTCTGAATGTCCAGTCTTCTAAACACAATTGCTTGTTAATAAAGTGCTTACTTGGCATAGTATATAGAAAGTCCAGATTCAAGCATCAAGGATGATATACCTCTCGTCCACATTTCATCTTATGTCTGTGTAAACACACATCTCCTGTTTCCTATATAGAAACATAACTGCTATGAATTTATATCTATGACAGCCCATGTTTCTGGCTGATTAAACTAAGTTGTTTATGGTGTCTGTGATATGAATTCAACACAGGGACAATTAAACTATCCATCTCCAGAGCAAGGGGCACCCTGGCATCAGCATCTGACCATTCATCACTTGCCATGTGCCTTTTCATTGTCATCTCTGCAGCTCCTTGATACGCAAATATTGGCTCCTGTTCTGAAGAGGGTTCATTTGTCACTATCTTCAGGTGGCATACAGTGAGTGTCAGTTAATTCAAGGCTCTGAGCTCATATTTTGTGTTGAAACAATTCATAAAAAAATTCATGCTGGGAATAACAATGTATCTTCCCTCTCTTTCCCCCTTTCTCCATCCTTTTCTGTCCTTCTTTCACTCAGCCTTTATTTTTCCTCCTAAGAAAATCCTAGTCAAACTATAACGTACTGACAAACCATATCATAATGCATGTTATAAGCCATAGGAACAGCACCATGAAATTTCCACTAAGCTGCCATAAATTTCAAGATGAAACAATAGTCTCAAGCAGAAGAGTCACATGACTTTGTGCAGTGAGTGAGAGGGAGATACAGAGATGATGCTGCCCTAGGAGAAGCACTAGGGCATGCAGGATGCAGGCACAACAGACTTTCCCATATCTCTGTTTGAGGCTGTCAGGGTGCTGTCCAGATTCAGAGCAAAACAAACATCACATTTTCTTGCATAAGAAATTGAAAGAATCTATACATCTAGCTTCACAACAATAGATATAGCTGTGTCTCCAACACTGGCAATCGATCATTGTATGTGAGTTTCCTGAGGCTCTCCTACAATATTGGATGCCGTATATAACTGAGCTAGAGATTTCTTTCATCCACATCTTTGTTCCTAAATGGATCTGTATATAGGTTGAAGTAATTTTGGTTAAAAATGAATCAAGGTTGCATATGAAAACTTAAATTGCTATGTTCTAACAACTATTTTCCCATGAAAAGTTGACTTTGTGTACTGCCAGAAAGAATCACATGTAAATGATTAGTTAATACAACATTTCTCAAAATATAGTGTACTTTAAAATCAGGTTCTTCAAATACACTGTGCAAAGAAATGTGAGAAGCCATGGATGGCATTCCTGAATGGTATTGTTAAACAAACAAATGCATGAAAGCCCAATGCAAGAAATTGACACCCACTCCATTACAAAACAAACAAGGGTTCAATCCATCCCTAGATTCCCTCTTTTATCCTTCCTATTACTTAATGAGTATTTTCCAAATCTTAGTGAATCACCTTACACTAGATTGAGACCAACAGGATAGGAGAAATCATGGTTATGGAATATTGTTATCTGCCATCATGTGCTAGAGACACCCAGTGTTCTCAGAGCCAGGTGTACTTGTGAGCATTTAGAAAACATTAATATGAAGCAAATTATTAGCACACAGCAACATAGCTATTAAGTGGGTCTGAGCCCAAAGACTGAGATCTCTCTGCATGTGGTTCTACATGTAGAAAAGAAGCAGTGTCACCTGGAAAATGTATTGCAAACTGATACCCAGGTGCTATTCTTGGAATCAAGAATTTGAGGAGATTCTGGTGGAAAAGTTTCCCAGGGGCCTGGACACAGCCACTCCACAGAACAGACTATAACTCAGGAGCCAGCATATCTTACCTGAATTCTACCTCCCTAATGATTAAAGCAAAAACCACCACAACCAATGTGTATTTACTGAATTTATCTTCACAACAACCTTACAAAGCACATAACTGTACTTTCTCTAGTTTATAAAGAAGGATACCAAAGCTTAAATCTTAATCTACCAGTATAAGGTATCAGAATGGTCAAGAAGCTGACCTACTATCCCAAATGCTATACAACACCTTGACTTCCAGTGGGGGCCACCATTAGTGTATCTATGCAAGTGACAAGGAAAAGCCCTCCAAACATGAATCCACAACTTCACTGGGTCCCAATCAATTCCATCACAACAGATGAACTAGTGGCCTACAGGCTAGCTCCTCCTTCTAGATTATTTATTTTTAATAAAATAAAATCAAACATTTCTCAGAAATACTCAGTTATCTGTCTTACGTAAACACTCCTGAAACGAAATGGCTAGAACAACTGTGGGTCACTTCCATTACAGACCTGCATTCTCAGCAACCCACACTCCCACTGGCCAAACTTCTCACTCACATTTCCACTGTGGACAACTAAGTTGGAGACCCACAGTCATACCAGTATTCTTAAAATACAGTACTGGGAACAAGGGGAACCATGCCCACCCTACTTATTATCAAAGGCTTTTTTTTAAAAAGATTTATTTTCATACATACATACAAGAATTGGACTGTAGGCCAGAGGTGTGGGGGGTGAGGGGATTCACTAGAGGCAGAGCAGGAAGCAGAACAGACAGATCTATTGAAATACACTGCTGAGGGGAGCAGTGGGCAAGACAGGATAGCTCTGTTGTGCCATGTGAGTTGGCTCTCTGGCCAGGGATCAAACTCTTGCTTCAGTGGCTGCTAATAGCTTGATAGCACTGATTTTAACTCCTGCACCACAAGGGAGGTCAGCTGTTACCAAAGGCTTTAAGTAACATAAAGAACAAAGTTAAACACTAATGTGACCTCCACAACATCCATTTCAATGGTCACACCCATTTCTATAAATATTTTCAATGAACAATATCAAATAAACTAAAAATGATACAAGGATGAGACCTGCCAGGGTACACTCTCCATATTCTATCTTCCCTTGATTTACACTCTGGGTACATCAGGGAGAACTTTCCTAGCCCATCTATATCTTCTGGTGACTGATGGAATTTAGAGTCACTTTCAGGACTCGGTGTCGGGATACATTGAAATGTCCTAACTCTCCTTCCTGGAAAACATGTTGAGCTAAGTGTGGTAATGGTACAACTGAAAACTCCAACCCCCTCTCTCTACCCTCACCGATCATGTCAGCTCAGTGCTACACCAGAATCCTGCTGTTTCTGTTTGACTAATGCATCATACCTAGAACACCAGGCCTTCTCTGAATATTTCCTCTCTTAATAACCACAGGGAGTTCTGTTGTTCCAGTGTATCCCTATAAATCTTATTCCTAGGGCTAACCTGTTTTTCTCCCTTCATACCTTTCGGCAACATGCAGTCTCCATTTGGATCTAAGACTGATGTCTATTTCCAAACTACACCACATCTGGAAAATGGTTTAGGGTTCAGAACTTTAACAAAGCAAATGGTTTTAAAAAAAAAACAACAACCATAAACCACCACACCCTTTCTAAAAAAAAAATATTGAGGGAAGTCCAATGTAGAAAATAAGTGAGGCAGGAGTAAGAAAGGACCTCCCTTGGTTTTGGGTTATTCCCTGGAAGTGTCTGTGTGATGCTTTGAGGTTCTCTAGGCCAGTGGACCACAGCAGCTGTACACAGTGCCTGGCACCACTCTGACATAGGTCAACAAGTGCAATGTATGGCTCCTCCTTCCCTTTTCCAGAACTGGCTAAGAACCCCAGGATGTCACTCCAAGTCTTCCAGTTCATAAAAACACTAACTCATGTTTCTTTCCAAAACTACTCCTTCAAAACCTTTTCATGTAAAAGCCATCTTACACATAAAAGAAAATAGAATAAAAACTAAGATCTATTAAATCAGGTTACAATTGTGAGATATCAGTAGTTATTGTAAGTGCTTCTGTTTCGGGATCCAAAGTAGGCATCATTCTGCTCTGGGTGACCACATGGACATGGAATAGATTGTTACTGGGGGTTGTAAAAGCTCTAAGTTCTCTTGCCATGTCTCATGCAAAGGGGCTATTAGAACATTGCTTGCTATTACACAGATTAAACTGTCCTTACTGGGAGTGAAGGATATGTATGAAGAATCAGTATAGAAGTTATGGAGTATACAAGTTCCAAGGTAGATGAGAGGCCTTGCCAAAAGGTTTTGCAGAGTTTCCAAAATGCCTACCATCAACATTAAAGGCACAAGTACTGTAATTAGGAGACAGCAGAATATCTGGAGTAGTTTTTTCCGGTCATCTCTAACAACATTCACTTCAACATTTGGAGAAACCAAGAAAGGAAAAGCATCTTTTGATGGATGCATGAAGAAATATCTGGAATAAAGTCTTCCAGAAGGAAATTCTCAAAGGACTGGACTGTATCACAATGTCAAAAGTCAGCACTCAGAAGAAACTGTCATTTGACATGCTGAGTTCAAGGACTGTGTAAAAGATCTTTATTTCTTACCTTAAAATCATTTTATAAAGTTCAATGTTGCTATCAAGACATCATCGTCATCAACACATTCACAGAACAAAGATACTTTTCTCGTCTTTCGCCTCTGAAAGGATGGAGAGAAAGTAGTCTGAAATGCTGATTCACTCCCTCTCTTTCCTTTCCCCTTGGTTTTCACCAAGTACTTTCCTAAACTGTGAGTGAGCTCGCCCCAACTCCCCACTCAGAATTCCTGACAGAACTGCTGCTAGATCAGTCTGGAGGCTTCTCATTCAAGTTAAGTTATTTCAATCCCATTGACCTCTCATTTACTCGAAGAAGTAGATTCAATAGCAAAGTATTTGTTCACTATATTTTGAGAAGCCTTCCAGGGAAAGGCCATTAGTTACTGCAGTAAGCTGAGGATAGAAGCGATTTTACTGTCTCTTAGGATAACTAATTTCGATTGATCTAGTTAAGCTATAAAACATGTTGCCAAGGTTAATTATAATTCATCAGTCACACCATCACATGGCATTCACTGATGGAGTCAGTCCCACATATTTATTTTGAGGTATACAAAAAACATCGTGAGCCATCAGTTTTAATAATCTTTCACTCCTTGTTCATTGTTGGGAAAATGTGATTTAAGGAAAATCATTTAACCATCCCCAAATGTATTAATGCAAAACAATTTAACTTTTTTATTCTTTATAAAGAAAATCAACACAGCCAACAGAAATCAGTTGACAAGTATAAAAGGTTTTCAGTCAGTTTAATCTCCATGAAATGTTTATTGATGTTATGTGAAGCCAAAACATTATTTAGATAAATGCCTTTATTGTCTATGTGAATTTTGGAAAAAAGGATTGGATGGGTTTCTTTATGGCTTCTTTCTAGGTAAACAGTTAAAAAAGGACTACAAACAAGTCAGCAATAGTTTCACTTTGATAATTCTTTTCACAAGGTACTGACATTGATGAAAAATTTGGAGACTTGGAATCAAACCAAGAGCGGTCGTCCAAGTCCAGAGAATATTTCCCCTAGCACAATTTGAGTCAAATGATCAGCGTGTACACTGCTGCCTAAGGACTTTAATTGCTAGTGACCTTTCCAGGAAAATTTAAATCCATTTATTCATTCACTCATTCATTCATTGTGAAGTGACTAATTTATAAGGCCTTCTCCATAGGGCATTGAGCCAGGTTGTGTCAGATGAGCAAAAAATAAGGCAGATATGGCTTCTGCCTCCACACAGCAGATAGTCTTATGAGAAAGACAGACCTTTAAATAAATTATTATAATAAAGTATGCTGGGAATCATCCTGAAGCAGCACATGGCAAGGAGCATATGTGAGGAGACTGAAGCATACACTTAACTTGTCCACAGGACAAATACAATGCCCCATTAGAAGTGTTTTAAGTTGAGTTTAATGATAACTCATAAGTTATTTATATGATTAATAAATGTTGTTGAACCACAAAGTCAAAGAATGGATAGGTCCAAGTAAACTTGATCAGGACATCATACTTTTATTTAGCTGTGAGATACCTTCAGCCAAATTAGTAGGTCATGCATGGATACAGAGCAATGAATATGATCAGTGAACAGAGGATTCAGTCAGAAATAAACAGGATCAAAACCAAGAACTAAACACCATTCTCACCCAGTCACTTAAGAACCTGTTACTTATTTTCTATAGGCCAAGTATCCATTCTCAAATCAGTTTGTTAACTAAACTAGAATAACAGTGCTACTTCACCCCGCTTGTGTCATTTCTCTTTGCGTGAGAGAAAGCGTTTCATTATTAGTGGGACAAAGGGTGCTGCCAGAGGCCATTTTGAAAGGAAAAGAAGGAACAGGCTAGAAAGGCTACAAGAGTCTGATCCCATACACCACTAAGGTTAGAGATAACCTCTCTCGAAAGCTATCACATTTCATTCAGTAGCACCTGTACATATACACAAAAGAGTGGCTCAGCAAGATATGTGGCTCTTCAAGGAATTCATCAGTGCACATACACGTTTTTGCCAGTCTTGGATTGCTAGATTCTGTAATGCCATGCAGTCAGAAGAAAAAAACCAAGAATGATGAAAAAGGAAGAAACAAAGGACACAATGACATTTCCTGGAGTTCTGATGAAGAAAAAAATAGTATTACTCACTAGAACTGAAATACAGTTAAAACACAAAAATAGCATATTTAAAGATTAAACCTTGAGGATCTTTAGACAGAGATGATGAGAGCCTGCTGCAAGGCCACTGCCACATTAATACTATGATATGACCAGACCAGGCCAGCATGAAGTAATAGAATGCAACTTCCTTTAGCAGGGATTTGAAAACAAGATTAAAGGGAATGAATAGAACCAAAAAAAAAAAAAAAAGATGATAATGATTGTTATTACTATTTTCCCAAAGTAGAAATCAGTAATGCTTGCTTGCAACTAATATATGTATATTTATGTGTATGTATACATGAATAGATTACATGTGAATATATAATACTATATGTTCACACATGTTAGCAAATACACTAGCTAACATATATACTTGATATAAAGTATATATACATATATAACATCTTGAATTATTTGTAAGTTAAATAAGTATGATTTGAACATGAAGTAGCTTTTATCATTTACTAAATTATGAGGACTTTCCTAGAAGAGAATTATCTGATGAACTGGGTGACTCTAACCTCTCATTGCAATGATGTCAGGGTGCTATTTCATTGAGGAATATATACTGGAGTCTTTTTCGAAGCTAATGTTTCCCTATTTAAGAATCAAGTCTTCCATTTATTTTATGATTTAAAAAACATTTATTAATCACATAAAGGCACATTCTAGATTGGACATTTCAAAAGGACATTAAAATAACACATTCTTGGATTGAAAATGACTATTCAGACCATTTTGAATTAAGAAGTTGAACATGCAAAAAAATTGAAAGAAAAAAAATACCAGCTATGGAGCATTTGAAATTTTTCTAAACTGTGTAGTGAATATCTTCATTAATGAGGGAAAAATAAATTTACTAGGAATAAAATGCATTATTGTCTTTGCAAGTTTAAAGTGAATATAAGACAATTCAGGATTTTTTTTAAAGTTAATGTTGAAAAAGGATGCATAATATTTTAAGACCCATATTTCATATTTCAAAGGTTTTAAATTGTACTATTGTGCTATAATAATACAGAGGTCTCTTTCAAATGTTTTTCAGTGCTTATTATATGTGAACCACTACAGGTATAAAGATGATTGTTATTTTTTCTGTCCTCAAAGATCTCATAGAATCATAGTTATCTATCTGTCCACAAAACCAACTCATAAAATTATATTGTAAAGTATATATCATCATCGATGCAGTCCGAATAAAAACATGGTATTTACCTCTATTAGTAGGTTAGCCTATTTAAACTCTGTAAAACCTAAAAACACTGGTTTTCATTATCAAGGATAATCCTATGTTACATTTATTTGTGACAATGCAAAGCAAAACCATGTTAAAACATTCTGGTGCATTCCTTTACATCTTCCATGAGGAAGGGATTTCTAAAAACATCAACTGGCTATATAAAATAACCTATGGAAACACAAAAATTCATTTTACTTCCATATTTAGTATATTTTGTTAATCATTTCTAAATGAATGAGAAATACATTTTAGAATCAGTGTAAGTCTCATAGAGTGTGATTTCATTTAAATTACATACAAATTAACATTTTAAATAAAAGTGACTATTTTGGGACATGTATATATAATGCATGTTCTGTTTACATTATTCCCTTGAGTTAATGGATTTATAAGTGAATTGGGGTCAATTACCTATTTATGATCATTTTGTTCAAATTAGTTTTCTGATATGGAATTTGGAAAATGAATTATGAATGAAGAAAATGAACTTATTATTGCCATTAAATAAATAGGTCAGCTTCTTCTGGTTTCTCTAACACTATGCATAAACATCATCAGTTCTTGGAAGAATGCAGTGTCTCTTTACTTTCATAAGATATTTACATATTAGAACATTAATAATATCCCATAGTATGTGATAATTTTCTCTTCCAGGGCATATGGAATACCTAGTATCACTGGAACAATGAGTTGTATTTAGATGTTGTGCCTAAATTTAAATCTAAAACATGATCATATCTACTAGTATACTTATATTATACCTCCTAAACTCACTTTTTCTTCATATACAATAAAGTTTATACAATTATATATTTTGAGATTTTTGACTGATATTCTTTAGCAAAAACACGTAGAACTACTGATAAATAAGTACACTTATAAAAGTCAACATTTATATTGAAAAATATACCCTATCTAACATCTCACACAGCTCTGTTCCAGAGTCTACAGAAGAGTATCATTGCTACCATCTCTCACTGCTTAAAATCACACTAATCCAACCCTGGATATCTTTCACTGGATTTTTGCCTTGAGAGAACTCACACTCTAGTTAAGAACCATTCCAGCTTTCAATGTCATGTCAGTGCCTGAACCTTCTAGAAAGTTCATATTTTTATACCCTACAAATCAAATAAAATCACATAGACAGTGCTAAATGTCAGTCTATGGCACTGTAGTCTAAGGCAAATTTCTTAATAGTTCTCTAACTCCATGTACATGTCAAATCTGGTAAGATTCCAGTAATACCTTCAAAGAGAATATGGTGGACTGAACACAGTTATGGTTTATAGATTATTTTTGACATTTTTAAAATTTTTTCAAAGATTTATTTTGTTTATTTATGAATACTAGAGATGGGATGAAGGCCAGATGTGTGGGGGAGGGGGTTGGTGAAGGCATGCACCAGAGACAGAGCAGGGAGCAGAACAGGTGGAACTACTGAAATACACTGCTAAGGGGAGCAAAGGGCAGGCAGGAGAGGTCTGCTATGCCATGTATGTCACCTCCCTGGGATCAAATACACGCTGAAGTGGCTTCCAATAGGTTCATAGTGCTGAGACTTAACCCCTTGTGCCACCAGAGAGACCTAGTATTGTTGATATATTAAAGGATAGCTGTACAAATTTATTACTTAATTCACAAACAGAAACTAACAATAGTTATCTGGGATGTTGGGTTCAGATTTACAGTAAGAAATTGCAATTTTACTCTTATAGTTCTAAATTATTTTACTTTTTTCTACATAAATCAGTTTTTTTGTTTAAATAAAATTATGTTTTTAAAATACAGTATATCACAGTGTATGTTTGTTTCCTAACAGTAAAAGAGCTGGAAGGGACACTGACAAATCATCTGGGCATCACTCTTCTAACCTCTGACAGGAGGTTGCCAGATATTTCTTGAATCTTGATAATGGAGACAAGAAAAAATGTTCAGACAAATTGAGATAAGCTATCAGTTAGATAAAATGAAGGTTTCCCAACTGAGTTACAAGTTTTAAGAGAATGCAACAACAAATTTTATTTTACTTTTTTGCAACAACAAATTTTCAGTAACAACATAGCACTCTAGATGGCACTAGAGAAAATGCTCCATGGAAGGAACTTCACTGGAGGCCAAGAAAAACTGGTTGATGTTCAGAGAGAGATAGCAAAGGTTAGACAAGAACAAAGCATAGAGTCTGAAACAGGGTAAGGCCTGGCTTTGCAAAGATGTCCCAACTATTCTAGCTGTATGCTTTGGGTAAGAGGTTTATCCTCTTGACTCATATGATCAAATGAGTAATAAATGCAACTGTAGCACAAGACTAATGAGAAGATCAGGTAAGTTTATGAAATTCTTACCATATGGCATACAAGCAACACCAATAAATCAAGCCCACCTAATTAAAATTTTTAATTTTTAACACTGTTACTAATTACCAGGTTTGACTTGATTGTAGTTCTGAACAGTACCAAGGGTTTTATGCTAACATAATCCACTGGCAAAAGAGTCCAAAGAAATGGTATGAATGATATAGTTCTTATCAATTAGAATTTTTATAACTTGTACCTTATCAGATTCATGTTCTGCCCTTAGTGAAAGAATCAAAAACAATATAAGTCATTTGAATTCACTTTTATTCCTAGATAATACTTTAAAGGTAAAAATTTTAGGGATAAAGGTATGAATGAAAATGAGTAATTCTAACTCTGAAAATTAATCTTCCCTTAATATCGTAATTCCGACTCAGAAAAAAGAGTGTGGATTTTGTTTTGAGTTCATTCAATCTTTCAGTCAGCCTTGAAATTTCAGTGATAAAAGCTTCTATGATCTTAGAAAGAGACTTATCTAGACATTCTCATCACTTTCCCACATTATAAAAATTTTGTACACACAATTTCAGACAATATTCAATGTTCTATTTTTACAACTTGAAGGTTATTATTATACATTCACTCACATTGCAGGGACTATGTATTTTTATTTTAAAGCTGACTTGCCATTTAGGAAAAATTAATACTTTTTCTTTTCACTTCTCTCCAAATTCACGGATATCATCAGAGCTGAACAACCACACAATCACAAGTCCATATTTTGGTTTGCAAGGAAGCTGCCATGAACTTGTATCTTTATTCTTCTGAATAAAACCATGTAACTAAATTCTTAGTTCTTTTCAACTGAGATATATTTGGAGAGAATATATGGGTGAGAAAAGAGTGTTTCAGCATTTGTCTGGCTTACTGTTATCACCAAATTTTATTCTTTGCAAGGAAGACACAACTCTTCATTTAAATGGAAGAAAAACTTGTGGTATTTCTTCCTTTGTGGAGGACTTTTATGAAGTAAGTTCTTTTTATTTAACACTGGCTCTCATTTAAATGTTTTTCTTCATCACTATTATTCTATTTAAGTTCACCCAGTGAATTTACATGAAAAATAGCATTTTTGTAAAGAAACCAAACATTATGAACATATTAAGAAAATGTTTGAAGTGGATTTATATATGGTATACATACGTTAGAGATTTCAAAAGCATGTTCAAGATATTATTTGATCTATTTTCTTCAATTGAAAGCAATTTCAAAGAGCCTATTAAGGTGGTTTAGAATTCTAATCTGGCTTAGAATTAATAAAATTGTATCACATTCATTTACATTTTAAAGATATGCTTTTAAAACCTTAAGACACATTAAAATGATTTAACTATTAAAAATAATAATTTAACTAGCATTTATGAAGAAAAGCAGAGGTGTGAATGTTACCATTCTTGTACTTTTCTAGCAGTGTCTACTCTATAAAAGAATTTTCCAGCTTGGAATAAATGCGCTAGAATGTGACAAAGCAGCCACAGCGAACAATAAATGTGTACGGATGGAATCAAGAGGTCAACATAAAAGTCTAACAATTTAGGACAGTGAAGAATACAGAACTACAAAAATGTATACAGATGCAACCACATAATGAAAGATGGAACAATACTCAACCGCTGAAAAGAGCTATTCAGAGTCTATGAGAGAAATTCAAAGAAAGTTACAAGTTATACAGCAGAAGACAAAGAAACAATTGTGAAATCATTAGAGTCTTCAACTGGATGATAAATGCAGAGAACTAAATGCAAATCCCTAAGAACTAGAACTGACTCATAACTGTAAACAGATCAACAACTTTAAGGTCATGGCAAACCCTCTAAAGGAACAATTCAGGTAACCAAGAGACAGAAGAGGCAATTTATCACAAATTATTTGGTAATTTTTTCTCAGGTTCATAAAATATAGACGCACAAGAACACACAGCGTGAGAGGGAGAATAGGCTGTGATCACACATATGTGAGCTACAGGGAATATGTGAAGGGAAACATTAAAAAAACAATTCAAAAGTGTTTGTTTTGTTCAGTTTAGGGACAAAAAAGTAGAAGGCAAATCATATGTTTTGGTTTTGAAACAAAAGAAAATGAATATATCAATATTCATTTAGTTATCTAGGGTCCTGCCTAGGAATCGAGCCTGAGCCCCTCAGCACTGGCAGTCCGGGCTACAAGGCTCCAGGGTCCAAGTCAGCAGAGGCCGGTGGAAAGGAGCCAGGGAGGGTCGCGTCCAGGTGTTCTGGCTCGGAGGGCCCGACACCCCCTGGGACACGGTGACCATGTATAGTCTGGGCCTGGGCCTGGGGTCCCGCTCCCCGATTGGCTCCAGCTCCTGGGGCGGAGGCATAATCAAGAGATTACCCACTTTATTAACATATATAATTACCAAATTCCTCATATAGAATAGAGCCTCTGGTTAGACCAAAAGCACTCTATGTTCACATATAGCATTCTATGGCACTCTGTGTTCATATATAACTACAAGACACAATCTCTTTTTCTCATTACCTTTTTATAATGCTCCAGCTGGTTCCCATTACATTGAATATATTCCAAATTCTTAGTGACCGACAGCAGCCTCCATGTTTACCCTGCAGTCTCTCCAGTATCTATTTTCAGCCCTCTCTTCCCAAGTGCTTAGAACCCGCTAAGGGGCTATTTCTTATGTCTTCATCTGAGTTCAGCCACTGTCTTTCTCTCTGCCTGAAAGGGTAGGAACCCATGTTTTCTCTTGGCTCATTCATTATCATCCTTCAGGTATCAGTTCAAATGTAGCAACAGTTTTCCTCAAAGTCCAAAACTCGTCACACCTTACACCTTGATCACCTCTATTCTATCATCTTACTGTATTCATAGAAAATACCAACATCCAAAATTATAGCATAGTCGTTTGCATGTTTACTTTTTGATTGTTTACATTTCATTTCACAAGATAATCCCCACAAGAAAATGTATCTCTTTCATACACTGTTGTCTTTCTAATGTCTGAAACAGATCTTAGTCCCAGGAAATACTTAAAATATTTACCAATTACTAAATGACTATAATTCTGAAAAACAAGCATTTCAAGGTACTTAATACCATTCTGAAGAAAGGACTAAGATAATCTAAAACCTCTCAAATGCAAACTACATTAATCTAAGAGAATCAATGTCCTTAGGAAGACATGAAGATAAATACCACCATGCTGTGCCTATTTTAAATTTGATGCAGTAAAAATAATAGAAGTGCTAAGGCTCTCCCTTCACAGCATCAGTTCATGTTAGATGGTGGGGCACAACAGTAAACCAGTGGCATTGCTTACACGACTCCAATTAATTAGAGCTAATTAGTTAGTAGTAGTGTGATATAACATTTAGCCAAGGGTTCCTCCATCACCTATATGATCACAAGTGACAGTGATGATAGAGGTTAAGAGATAACAGGCAAAGGGATTCTTTAATGAATTTGGGGTTGTGTTTGTTGCTATTCTATACAATATGCACAAGAACAGCTACCATTTATTGACATAAATACTTTACAAAGCCTTCTATCTACATGTTTTATTTAATTAGGAAAATAAAGTCGAGGCTAAAAAAACATTAATTGGATGCTTAAATTATATAACTTGTAGGTGGTGCAGTTGGGGTTTAAGCATCACTTATCTACCTCGCACTTACTTATCTAAAGAACCACTACCAATCAGTCATCGTTGTCCCGGGATTGAAAGCTATTTGCTACTGAAGGCAGAAATAAAAGTTCACCAAGTCTTGAATGATTAGATTCTGATTTATAGTAATGTGGGAAAGGGGGTTAACAGATGAAAGTAATGTTATAGAAGAAAGCACAGAATCGGGAAAGCATAGATATTTGTTTAGAAAAACAAAGACTTATCATAAATGCTATGATAAGGTAGTGAAAAAAATGGACAGTCAAGGTAACAATGCCTTGTTATTTTATGCAAATGGCGCTTTCTGAGTTAGAAAGGGTACCATATGTAATAATGACTTTAAAGACAGTAAGGTAGAACCCAACAACTGAACACAGGAATAGAGTAACAGAGACAGTACCAACCATTTAAATGGCAATGACTGTTGAAGTGAGTGACAGTCAGATTGTATGTTTGATCCCAGATATGGCAAAAATGAGCAGGAAATAGATGGATGCCAAATCATGGTTGTGATCATTCATAGGGAGTGAGGGAAAGAAAGAAAATGAAATTGTGCAATGATAGAATCTGCAAAATACTTGTGTGGACATTTTATTTATATTGACATATTTCACAGTTCAGAAAATTCTACAAGGAAGATACTTTAATCATCCCAACTTTACAGAAAAGGAATCTGAATCATGGAGACATCAGATAAACGCATCAGGGTTTATGCACGAAGTATGTGACTGAGAGAAGATTTAATCCCAACTCAATCTGGCTGCAGATTGAGCACTACACCAGAGTGGTCAAAGAGTGGTCCTTGAGTAAGCAATACCAGCATCATCTGGGACCTGGTCAAAAATGCAAATTCTGAGGCATTACCCCAAAGTCAGCAGAATCAGTTCTGAGAGAGGAGCCCAAGTAATAAGAGTTTTCACACAAGTAGAGCTGACCTCACTAAAGTGTGATAAACACTGCACTGAACCACTAGAGTACTTTTTTTTCTTTTTTGCTTCCTACTTTTAGTGAAATACAGATGACACATAACAGTGTGTAAATTGAATGTACACCAGCAATTGCTTTGATACACTATAGGCCATGGTACGTGTGTTACAGCTCATTTACTCTGACACACAAGGCTGGATGATGCAGAGGCTTGACAGAGATCAATAAACGCAGAACTGAAAGTTGAAACAGTATTGAGAAGAGAGGATGAGTTTGTCATTACCCCTGTTGGGTCTGTGATACCAGAGGGCTTGGATATCAGTGAATAGTGAGTGATTAAAGAAAGACCAGAATTCGAGAATGTATGAGGTAGAGATGAGGGTAAGCTGTGCGACCACATGTTGCATTAGCTTAAAACTTGGAAGCAGATGAAATCTCTAAAGACTTTTTCCAGAAAAGATCCAAGGGCAAAATATTAAGGTTGTTTTCTTTTGTAAGAATAGAAGAAAAGGAGTATCCACAGCTGGAAAGAGATCTATTAGGACAAATCAAGTGTCACCATGCAATCTTAGATGTTGACAGGCCCTTAAACAATTACTTCCTATGAGAAGCTAGTGTGCAACTGGAAAAGGAAGGGAGAAGAGAATTTCCAGATTTGATCAAACAATAACTAGCACCAGAGTAAAGTTCAGAAAAGATTACTCAACTTATAAATTTATTCACTGAATTTCTTAGAGAAAATCATATGAGAAAAAATGTAGAGGGAGAGGATGTTTTAAAAGACTGCCATGATAGCATTGAAGGAAGTTCTAGTGGTAAATACAGACAATGGTTGGAAAAGTTTAGCAATAAGGCAAAAAAACAAACAAACACACAAAAAAACTAATAAGGAAATGGTGACAGAAGCAGAGGAAAATGGGCTAAATCTGCAAAAGGGCTGCCAGCTGTAAAACTCCAGGGCGCCATTCAACAGAAATTAATATAGTGTCACTTGTGAAAATGACACTGCTTCGCTTCCTCAGAGAAGGCCAAAATTATACAATCCCCATTCATCATCCCTCATCCCATCACCCAAAAGAAACATTAAGATCAGTCCTTGGCTCCAACAGTCTGTTCTGAATGGTACACTAGATAAGAAAATAAATATAATATAAATCAGCACCTCAGTTTTAAAGAGTCTTCTTTAGTCAGTGATTCCAAAATGAGAGAAAGGAGCATAAATACTAGATAGAAATGACTCAATATTGCAACATAACTTTATACTTGCTCAAGTAGGCTAGGACCTATTGTTTTAATAATACAACCAGTATTCAGAAAAGGAAGCTTGGAGATATCTACAAAAGGAAGGGATGGTGGGTTAACAACAACAGCCACTGTAATTTTTAAATAGGGGTTGTTTATGGGGAAGATGAACATTTCAGAATGCGGGGATATGGTATGGGGCAGGTTTTGACATTTAAGGGATGTAGATTTTACAGAGCAATAAAAACTCTGTTGGTGAGGCCGTGTAAGAAAGAAATACAAGGTTCAGACCAACCTCGTAAGGTTCTGAGTCATACTTGCTATCTACCATACACAATGATTTGAATAAAATATTTAATAATCTAAAGCCCCTATTTCCCATCTGAAAAATGATACTTATAATAGTACCTTGCAAAATAACAATTCTTCACAAACATTTATTAAAGAGATTAACCAAGGGCTTACTCTAGAAGGACATGTAAATTTATTTTCACTCTTCACTTACTATTCTGTGAGCTCAGCAAGAGACTAGTGAGTATTGGAAATAATTTCTTCAAATTCGGTTCCAAGAGGAAGAGTCTTAACAAACAAAAAACAGTCACTAATATCCATGTAATGGTTTTGGCTATCATGCTACACCTTTTCGCTAAGTTTTACATTTTAAACACAGAACATTTTTTACCCTTTTCTCAGAGCACACTTCCATCAGTGTTATCTCAAATGTGTTTCTGCAGGACTCTCTCAGCCTAACACAAATACAGTAAAAGGATCCACCTTTTATCCAGGGAGGAAGCAAATCATGCCACATACCCCTCACTGTACAGAGCTGAGCAACAAGGTTTCCATTATGATACAAATTTAATGACCTATTAGGCAGAGAACTAATTAAACTAAACTAATTAGTGGTAAAGATTGAAATGCTGGGCAAATCATGGTTTAGTTCTGAATTGGCAGGCACCAATAATGGTCACATCAGCTGTGTTTTTTTTTTCTGCTAGGAAGAGTATATCTGCAGATGCTTAGAAGCAATAACCAGAGGAGAAGCAAGAAGGCTGCCTGTATGGGGTATTTACATTGCAGGAACACCAATCAATATATAAGACCGTAAGAGTCTATCCAAGCTAGTCTTCTGACCTCTCCAAACTCCCTTTATTTACTATTGCTCTACTCTTGCATTGAGTCATACCAGCCCGAGACTTAGTACAAGGACAGGACATGTGTACGTGTGTGTGTGTGTGTGTGTGTTTACATGTGATGGCCAGTTCAAAGAAACTATATGTCAATAAAATATATTAAGAATTCTAGAAAGAAGTTCCAGATGCCTGCAGTATAGACAACCTCTTTGTTAAACCAAAATGCTGGATAGAATCAGACCATTAGAATATATCTCTAAATCAAGGTTATATACAATTATCATCTGGGAAACTTGAAAATTCTAATGCCAGGGCAAGAAATTTAATTGTTCTGGGATAGAATCTGGTATTTTTTGATATTCAGGAGATTCTGCACTGAACCCAGGTTTGAGAATCATTTTTCTAGTCTCTAAAATGGGGCATCATGAAAACCAAGTTCATAAGGCCATATCAGGTTCTTCTCTGTTCACATCTCCAACACTCCTCACTCTCAGTTAACATGCTGAATTTCCTGTACCTCTCAGCTCAACCAAACAACTTAAATTCATGTGTAAAGGTATTCTCTATTTTCCCAGCCAATCCAGTGGAAAGCTTATGCAAACTTCCTTTGTAGACTCTGTACTCACTGGCTCAATTCCCCACCTCCATTCCAGTCAGACCACCACCTCATGGATATGGGAATAATTCTTGGGCAATGGGAAATCCTCAGCTCTCATTTTACCTGACCTCTCAGTAGCATGTGTCATGATTAATGACTCCCATACACTGGTAACACTGCCTCTCACCCCCTTAGCATCAGGAAAGCATTGTCTCTTGCCTTCCATCCCAGCTCACTGGTTGCTACTTCATTTTCTCCACTTATGTACCACACTCCTCACTTTCCAAACTGGCAAATCTTAAAGCTCAGCCCTTCTTTATCATTTTATGTGTAAACTCATGCACCCACACACACATGCATGCATGCACGTGCACATACACACACACACGACTTTGCTGAGCTCACCCAGTCCCCTTGCTTTAAAAAAGATCTCTACCCTGAGATTCTGAACACTTTATCTCCAATCTCTTCTTCTTGAGTTCCAGAACTGTGGACCCAGTGACTGTGTAGCATTCCATTTTGGTTATCCAAAAAACCATAACATCTGGGAAAACCATTACTTAGTTGCTCAAGAAAAACAAAACAAAACAACTGTAAGTCAACTTTGATCATTTTTTTTTGTTTTATTTCATATGTAACTTATTAGTGTAGCCTATCCATTTATTTTGAAACTAGACTTTAAGTACAATAACTTCTTTGAAAACATCCAGTTTCTATGATTGAATCAGTTTATTCATAGTTTGTGTAGTGTTACCTCTGTCAGGCCTTTGGAAAATATTGTCATATCCTTGATTGTATTAAATGATCCATACTTCTTCTATTGGGGGAGAGGTAGTAAAAGTATATATATTGACTAGTAATGGAAGACATTCTACAAGCTTAAGTAAAGCCTGAAAAACAGGTATATATGTGCATGTGTGTATATGAGTATGTGTATGTAGTACAAGAAGAAATAATTGTAGGTTATACTTGAGTAGTCATACTAAAATGCTCTGCCAAATGTTATTTTGAACACTTTTACTATATCAGTTCAGCAAAATTAATGCTTATAAATTCTGGGAGCATAACTGAGAGAGAAAACCATTAGCTAAAGGCTATAATCTTAGCACATTGAAGGAAAATGATTTGTACGATAAAAATGCTCAGCACAGAACTGGGAATAAAAGATTTTAAAGTGTTCAAAATTTCATTCAAAGCCACACAGAGTTTGTGGATTCAGGGACATAAATCCTAAACTGGTCTCTCTTCTCATATCCATGCCTTAAGTGACTCAAGCTTCAACATTACCTTTTGATCATCTCTATCTTGTATGTCCATTTTTCCTCCAATTTTCTTCTCTTAGATAGCCTTGTCTTTCCCTTCTCAGCACTTCCTAGTAATTTACGCCCACCTTCTGTTCGTGGAATTGCAAATATTTCTTAGTTGCTTTGATAAATCTCTGACTTATACTTCTTGAAACCACCTTATGCAATTCAACGAGACAAATCTTACTCTAGTGTCACTTATATCAAAAATATTCCCATACTGTGCTTGCAATTCCATATTCCTTAAAAACAAATACAAAACTGTCAACTTGTTTTTTAGATATAAGCATTGATGGTTTCACCATGAAGTATACCTTTCATTCCTTTCCAAACTCATTTCATATCAAAGTACTCCAATGTCCTGGACCCAACTGAGAGAGCAGAATGACCAGTGGAAATTCTAACTGAAGCAGTTCTATGTACGAAGTCCTCAAGGGCTATGGGTGTTAGACAGGGGTGTCATCTATGGTCTGGAGATAATGCCGACTCCTCGCTGGATGTGCTAGTGACTACAGTTTGCATTTGCTCAGATGGAATGTACCTCCTGAATATAAGAGGTCAGATGAAAGTGAGAACAAAATTAGAGTAGTTACATGTGAATAAAACAAGAGCTAGAACTAGAAAAAATGTCAGACATAATGATCTTTAGCTGGTTAAAAGATATATTTTCCATAATAAAAAAAGTAGCAAAGTTTATGAAGCAACACTGAATAGGTTTTCTTTTTTTAAAGATTTATTTATTTGTGCATACAAGCACGGGGGTACAGGCCAGAGGTGCGGGGGTGGTGAGAGAATCCACCAGACAGAGCTGGATGCAGAACAGGCAGATTGACAGAAACACACTGCTGAGGGGAGCAGTGGGCGAGGCAGGAGAGGTCTGCTACACCATGTGGGTTCCCTCCCTGGCCAGCGGCAGGGATCGAACTTGTGCTGCAGTGGCTGCGGTTTGTTTCATAGTGTGTTGCTTAACCCACTGCACCACCAGGACGGGCCCCTGAATAGGTTTTAATCATGGGAATGAATATGTAGTTTATGGGATAAGAAAAAGAAAACAAGGTATTGTAACAATAGGATATACCTTGCTGTATTCAATGGTAAAGTCACTTCTTGCAATCTCAGTCTCTGTAGCTCTTACTATTGCCCTTCTACGATCATTTTATATTTGCTTCTTTCCTCATGCTTGTCTATTGCCTTTGTTCACAATAATGTCTATTGTGTAATTAGTAAAGAAGAGCATTGGTCTTAAATAGGGGTCTTGAATTTAAGGTTACATGGTGATTCCAAGTCATATGAGACTGGGTTAACCAGGAAAGCTTCCTGTAAATGACCCTACCCCAAGCACTACTGATTTATTCTGACATTTGATAAGTATTTTGGCAGCACAGATTAGTGTATAAATCCCAGAACACAGTAAGACCCTGAGATGGATTGATTTTCAGTTTTATATGGAAAATAAATTCAGTGACAAACAGAAAAATTGTTTGTAAAAATCTAACAATAGGATTTTTCTTCAATAGCAAATAATTCCTTTGTCTGAAATTAACCCATGATGCCATAAAGGTTTTCTTTTATCTGGGACAACTTTAATTCCCTAAGACCATAGAACAAGCCTGAGATCTTTTCTAGAGACAGGTCTGAAGTCTTGGAATTTTCCCTGAGGAATTATGCCCACCACCCAGTTTTTATCTTCTATTTTACAGTTAGTTTCTTGAGAAAATCATTTTTTTTTACAATCTTCACAATTCTTGTCTTCTAAGCCACACTCATTTTTGTTTTTAATTTCCCAAAATCCAATTGAAAATAGGTATGTGTTATTCTCAGGGTGAAAATTGGTAATATCTTGGGTGTGAATATTCCGATCTTACTGGATCTCTAACAAAGGAGCCATGTGAACTCAAGAAGATGACTTCATACGTTCCAGTTTCAATTTCCTCATTACATTAAAAAATGAAGGCCACTCTTCTCTCAGTTTAACTGTTAGACGAGGCAATATATAAATGTATATCTAACACACATTTTCGTTGATAGCAAGCATTCAATGCATCTTTTCTCTAATGTAGCATTAGGGAAATTTCACATCATTTGGCAAAGCATTTAATTAATATCAAATAAGTAAGTTCACCATTTACCCTGCTCCACTGGCCTTTTTGTAATGACTTTTATTTAGCCAGTGTAATAAAAATCCATGTGATAGATACAATAAAGATGCCTACTTAATTTGTGAATTCATATTTTTGATTTCTCAAATACATACTTAGCATATCCCATACACAAATTCAATTTTATATCATTTCTCTCTCAAGCTCTCACATCAAAATAATGAACTCTAATATGAAAAATAAAATTATTTCAAATATAGTAATGTTGAATCCCAATTATGAGTAACATATAAAACAGAGAAATGCTTTATAATGATAAGATAATTGAGCACACCTATTATCATCACCTATTCCTAGGAGCAGTCCATTTTCCATCCATGACCAAAGTAATTTAGACTGTAAATAAACTAGCTTGGAATCATTTTGAACTGTTAGATTTTTTTGGTACACTACCTAGAAATACTGTCACATCTGCGCACTCTCAAATATTAAGACTGCTAAGAAAAAGATGACTACTAAAGTTTGCTATCTTTTAATGGTTCTGTCTTTAGTACTACAGGTGACAGGTAGATCCTTGATAATTATGAGGAAGGGCTTATTTTTAGTCAGAGACTTAAAACAGGTGAGAAACTAAAGTGAAGAAGCTCACTGTTTATGCAAGGTTACATAGTTAGTAGGTAATAGGGCTGAAATTTTCACTGGATTCATCTAATTCCAAAATATTCCATCTATGTTTATATTCAGTTGCAGGATGAGATGTAGATAATAAATGACCTGATTTTGTTAGACAGAGTTTATGGGGAAAATCATAAATATGTTTTCTTGATATTTGTAAATGTTTATTAATTCCACCTTAAATATCCATTAGAGTTGTTTGAAATGTATTCCTTTATTCACTTGATTAACATGAACTGAAGCTCTTTTATGAAAGATACAATAACCCATTGAGACACTAACACAGTCTGGACTAGTACTGCTGGATTCTTAGAGAGATAAATTTTTTTTTAATCATTTTTCAACTCCCTTCCTACCCCTAACCCCCGCTACCCCACTCACTTTTATTTTCTCTCACTACTGCTCTCATCTGTCAGGAAGGTAGGTGATTGCCTTTAGAATCAGTCTCTCGAACAATACTTTTTGGCATTCAGAATGTTTTACAAATCAGAAATTCTCACAGACAATCAAAATTGTGAATTGAGAATTTAAGACTCTCGTCACTGGCTCCACTGTGGGCGCTAAATTCTGTGTTACAGAACAGGAGAAAACGGCATGAGACTAGTACAGGTTATAAACCAGGTTGTCTACACACTGTCAACTGAGAGAAATAGCAATTCCATGCACCACAACCTCTGATTTATCTGGCCATCATTTGCAGAATAGTCATTTCCTAGAAAGTAGAAAAGCATGCCTCTCTTTGAAGGAGAGGTAAAGTTCCTGCTTCTCTTTTCTCTGCAAGAATTAGTCTATTGACCCTACTTGATTTGAGCAGTACATTAGCACAATTAACAAACCAATGTTGCTACGATGTTGTAACCCTTGGTTTATTCAGACTCCCTTAGTTTTGAGCCAGTGTCTACTTTTCTGTTTCTAGACCCCAACCAGGATACTGCAGCACATTCAGTTGTGACCCCTCCTTAGGCTGCTTTTGGTCAGGGTCCTTTCTCAGATTGCCCTTATCTTTGTTGTCTCTGGTAGTTTTAAGGAGTTCTTGTTAGATACTCTGTAGGACTTCCTACCACTGGAATGTTTCTGAGAACATGTTCTCATTAGACTGGACTTACCAATTTTGGTAAGGAAGATCACCTAAGTCATATAAAATGCCTACCTCCTGTATAGAGCAGTGAAAGGGTACATGCTATCAAAGTTGTTTATGGTTGTTGAATGTTAACCTTTGTCACCTGCAGAGTAGCATGTGTTGGGATTTTCTCCCATAAATTTATTTTCTACTGTACTTTTTTTTCATGGTTTCCACATGTACTCTTTGAAAAGAATTCACCAGGTGCAGGCCCTGGCTAAGAAATAGGAAGTTGTGCCCACCCACCTTGAAAGCAGGGTTCCTACAGGCATTATTTGGAAGTCTTCTGCACTGAAATTGGGCTTATTCCTCCCCATTGGTACATTTATTGCATTATTTGTTATATCAATGCAGTGCATGGATATTTATTTTATAAGTTGTGTTATAATACAATACTACCTGATTTATTTCTTTACACAATTTTTTCCAGTTTTGGCAACTGGCGTTTGTTTGTTAAATTGGTTTTTGCAGTTCTTTCCCTTCTGTGCTAAAAGATGTTCCAGGATCATCTTGCACAATTCCTATCTCAGCTCCAGAATCTGCCACTTCTCCAAGGAGTCCTGGTTCCTTTTATTGAAAAAACAGAATTAGAAACTAAGAACTAGCCACTAAGTCTGTTTGTGGCTACTGAGGTCATCAGCTATACTGTCCACACATTTTAGAACTACATGTTTCACCAATAATTACCTTTGAAACTCATGACACTCCTTTAAGGAGTACTGCATTCCTATTGTGTCACTAAGGAAATGAATTTTCTGCACAGTTGAGGCACCATGTTTATGTGTTTGAATCTAGTTTATGGTAGCATGCATAAAGCATTTATCAAGAGATCTCATTTTTCCAGCATTGTGTAAGGTATGGAATCATAGAAGTGAGAGAGCAAATCTGGAGTAGGAGTCTTCCTTTCTGAATCTTACAAAATAATTTCACAGATATAATTTAAATGTTAAATTCATAAATAAATATTTAATCTAACATAACTGACCCATAAAGGAAAAGTACTTGGTATTGATAATGTTAAGTATGAATGCCAGGAGCACTTAATCATAAAAAAGAGGGGGGAGGAATTTCATGATGCTTTATGAATGAGATATTTAAGCTTACATCTTTCAAGAGTGACAGTAAGATAATGAATGGGGGATGGATTCCTAGAGAGGAAAAACTATAAGCAACATGTGCAAAATATTGGAAAGAAGCTTAGCATGTGCACAAGGATAAAATGAGATGTTCTTGTGAAAGTACAGTGTATTCAGTAAAGATGAATTCATGCAAGATTTACAGGTTAAATAAGAATTTTTTAATTTGATTTTATAAAAAATGGGGCACCACAAAAACATCTTCAAGCAGGACAATGAAATGATAAAATATATGATCTACATAAATTCTTTTGACTACTGTATAAAGAATAAACAGGAAATGGGCAAAATCGAATTCAGGACAAATTAGGAAAATGTTTTGGTATTCAAATAAGATGGTGATAGCTCAATATAGAGTATTTCAAGCAAGTAGTAAGATTAGAGAGCTAGTTATGTCAGCGGTAAAAGGAGGGAAAGTTGACTGGACAGAAAAACAGTGATATTGATGGGCAGTGAAAGATGAAATATGAGAACTCAGTGAAAGATGATAGTCTTCCAAATAAAAAGAAATATAGATCAACAGATTGATCGATCAGTCAAAACAAAGATGGACAGACAGATGTACCAATATAACTAATCTCTAATTGTGTGATTATTTTCAATGTTTTGGTTGGCTGGCAAAGTAGAGAAGGTTGATAGAAAGGTCCATCTTGGAATTAAGTGTGGGCACTTAAGAGAGAGAGAGAGAAGAGAAGTGAAGTGAAGTTCATTTAAAACTAAGTGTTGAGGGTGATGAAGAGTTTGGTGTGGTGAAGACTACTGAAGGTCAATAGCCAGTTCATGAGAATGAGTTTGATATAGAAATGAATCATTTTAACAAATAATGTTAGACACAGTACAGTTGCTATTGCTGGCATGTTTTAAGGTATGATGACAAATGAAGCATGTGGTTAAGATGAACAGGGGGATGAGATGAAGAAAAAGAGAGATCAGGTTGTTAGAAGAAGTAGTAGTAGTGGATAATAATAGTAGTAATGGTTGCAATAGAGAATTCTCTGGAACAGGTTCCAGTCATTGATGAATGAGTGGTAGCATCCGGTGGTTTGTTGTGGAGAGAAACCAGAGAGAAGAAAGTAACACAGTCAGTTATGAAAGCCAATGGAGCAAGGTGGGACCAGAGGCATTTTTCTGTGCCCACTAGTTTACGACTATTGTTTATATTTGGTAAACCTATCATTCCTTCCATTGCAGGACTTGTAATGTCATCCTTGACAAGTCATGTACATTTTTTTTTGAATCACATTGTCTCATTTATAACATGGACCTAAAAATCTATCTCCCAGTGATTTCAATGAACATCTCACGGAAGCATGCACAAAAATTCCCCAGCACAGAACAGAACCTTTCCATTGCCTCTGTTTACTCATCTACAAATGGGGTTAACAGTAGCATCTATTTCATAAAGATTATGTAAAGACTAGGTTACCTTAGTCTAAGATAAGGGTCTTAGAACAGTGTTTGGCACTTGGTAGAGGTTATATAAACACTGGCTATTTTTTTTACAATAAAAGAAAAACAAGGTAAGCTACCTGATCCCTGAGTAATGTGCTGACATTATTTTTCCTCATACATTGATTTATAAAACTCTCCTAAAGAAGGAGTCAGTGATTTTCTCTTCTAATCCATCCATTATATAGATGAAGTAAGAGGCCCTTCAGAGTCTGATTACTGTTTGTCCCCTCATCTGCTTGGGAGCTACAGGACACTGGTTTGTCCATCCTGCTACTGTGTCCACAGCACTGTTGGGTATATTGTATGGGTGGTTTCCTCTGGGGAGCAGCTGCAGCCAGTCAGAGAAGGTAGAAGACAGGGGCTATATCCCTTCTTCCCAAGGCTCATGGGACATTTTTGGGAGCGAGTCCTCTTTGCCTGTGCCAGTTGAATGCCAGCATGGAGAACCGTCCCTCACAGAGAAGTGATACTGCCAGAAAGCATTCAGGCTACAGTGATTGGAGTTAATTGGTCTTTCTTCACTATCAGGGCTGCTCTGATGTGCCTTGTTAACCCTGGTGATCACGCGGCGCTTTTTAATGAAGATCCTTGCTTTCCCAATTCTCAGCTTAAACAAAGGGCATCTCTGAGAATGTCTAAACCTCACACTAGTCAATATCTCTTCAAAAAATTCCAAATCTCCCATCTAGTGGTCAGAACAGCACCAGGGTCTGCCATCTTCACACTCCTGAGACCACAGCAGGTGACAAGATGGTGATCAAAAACAGACACGGATGCAGAGGTGAACACTGTCAGTCTGCAAGGAATTTCTGACCATGACCATTCCACCATGGGTCATCATTGCTCCTTCCAGGTCTGCAAGGCCACTGTGACGTTGTCTCCCTGCTGTTAGGCAGGATGGTGACTCAGAAGAGCTACCTTCACATGATCTGGTTCTCTTTTTTTTCCTTAGGGGGAATCAGTAGGATCTTTGGAATTATCTCTCTCAAAGAATAAACACAAACAGAAGTAGCTACTCAGCACAGCAAATTCAGATGCTTGCAGGTAGCTGAGTCCCACAGAGGTGGAAACTAGCTAGCTTTCACAGGAAGGTATGTGGTAGACTGGACACTCTTTCCCCAGAGGCACTCTGTAAATTCTGCTCCACGATTTTGAAGGAACAAAGCCCAGTATGGTCAGATGGCCATATATTTCAAAAGAAACTGGACATCAAGATTTGTGATACATATGTGTACAAACCTCTCAGTTTGTAAATGTTAGGAGGTAAAATTCTATTGTTCTTAAAATTGTGTGCACTGAAGTTTTTTAAGCCAAATTTACAAGACTGTGGGTCAAAGGCAGTCTATAAGTTGTCCAGTGTGGCTTCTGAACTTCAGTGTCACACATGGATCAATGAAGGGGCCTTATTGTAATCTCTTTTAACAAAGCATTGAATCATGTGGAAACTAAACCATCACTTTGCAAAAGACACTGGGAAACTTACTAGAGTGGAATCATCAGCTTTCAAATGAATTATAATGTAAATGGGAGGATGAACAATGAAATCAAAAATCATTGCTGTGCAAGATGTATAATGACAGCTAAATACCGGGGCCAGTGGGATAGTAAATTCAATCACGGACAAATCAAGCCAAGTTTCCTAGAAACTGTGAACAAGACAAATATTGTCTTGATATTTCAGCAAAAGTTACACAGGTTTCCCCTGCTGTCTGAAAATGGAATATTCTTGTCTGGTAAGGTTTGGGTAGGTTATTTTTGCGGTTTGGTATGCTCAAAAAATTTCCATATGAATTAACGATATCAACATTTCCAGACCTAAAAAACAGAAAGGTGTGTGCACCTTATTTCTATCTTCTGATTGGGATGTCAAAACTTGCTTAAATATTTAGCTGAACGTGCAAAGACTACCGACTTAATATTCTTGATATTCTCACTGCATCTCACCCATAGGGCTACCAGTACTCTCAGATTAACACACTGAGCTGAAAAATCACAACATTTCCCCCATATTACTAACTATACCTTGAGGAAATCCAAGCAAAAAATAAAAGTCAAAGAAAAGTGAAACCATTAATATTGATAAATTAATATATAATTCTTATAACATATTTTTACATAACTTTGTTACTACTTTTTTTCCAGTTCTAAAGTGTGTATTTCTGGGGTTGTCTCTATAATATATGAAAAGCTCACACGTTACAGATAGAGTCTACCTGTAGACAGGGGTTCTGCATTGCTTGGGGCATTGTGTGGCTCCAGGGAGTGCTCAGGAGATGAGGACATAATCTAGGTTCTCTGGATAAGGAAGTTCTGTCCCTTTCTGACAGGTTTCCCAAGAGCATCTTCCATGCTCACCCTTGTGAAGTTCCCACGCCAGCTCACATTCACATTGAGCTTCATTCCTGCAGCAACTTTTTTTTTTGCTGCTTTGTTCATATCATTATCACACTGGCAAAATGAATAAAGTGAAGGTATGATTTGAACCTTAGCATAAGCAAATGCAATACAGAAACAAAGCTAATTAAAATAAAAATCAAAATGTAATTGCAAAACCACTATGCTAATAACATCATCCAGGGTACTCAGTAAACAGAGTAAACATAAGCCTACCTTTCAACTTGGGACTCAGTCTGTTTTTTATCTCATTCAGCAGCAAGTGTGGGTGTTTTTTTCCTCCAGAAAAAGGTTCCAATTTTTTCCACTTCTGTCAGTCAAGTGGGACAAAGTGTGGGTCATTCATCATTACTCTTTTATTTCTCAATTAGGAAATATTTACTATTTATTTTTAATAAATAGTAATTCATTCAACAAAGATTTCCTCCTATGAGCCATAGCAGTACCACTTAATAAGGTTCAAAAGTAAGGCCCCACTCTTGGCCCAGCAAGCAGAGGTTGACCAGAAAAGGAAGTTGATATGATTGCTATGAGGACAAGGCCAAAAGACCTACCACCATGACCAGAAAAACCAGTCCAGTTCTAGGAACCCACAAACAGAGGCAGACATGGTTCTCTGTCAAAGGCCAGTGCTGAGACCAGACATAGGGGTAACTGGAACTCCAAGTTGGAAAGTCCACAAAAACAGAGTATAAAATAGAATCTCAAATCTTCCTTTGTGTACTAACCTCTATGTCTTTCCGCCCACACCCTTACAGAATATTCCAATAAGTATGCCTTTTCTGTTCTCTACTCTCTGGTGAATTCTTTCACCCTCATACCCCTGACCTCAGCCCCAATACACTATACACTGTACTTCTCAATTATTCACATAGTATCTAAAACCCAATTATTCACATAGTATCTAAAACCCAAAAATGCAGGGGCATCATCTCCATCAGTATTGTCCATTCATAAACCCAAAAGGCCAATGCCCTATGTGTGTGGGACTGTTCAGCAAACATAGTAAGATGGGAGGAGAATATTGACTTCATTGAACACCTTCCTACTTAGGACTACACTGTCCTGAGGTGGGACCCAAAAGCCTGTACAAGGCAACAATCCTTCCCCAAGGAACTCATAATCCAGAAGGGAAGATAACAACCTGTACATGAATAACTAATATATCAGATAGAGACATAATGGGCCAGAAAAAGCCTAAAAATAAAGAGCTTTGCTTAACAGCTTCAGAAGGGATAAACTTATTTTTGATCTAGAGGATTACAGAAATCATCAAGGGACTGGTAGTCTTTGTTCTGAACCTTGTGAATGGCAGGTAGGGTTTAGATGCATAGAGATAGTCATGCATTCTAGATGCAAAGGAAATCATGGTTCTAGAATATGAGAATAACACTGTGGGGCAGGGAAACACCATTTTTGAATTCTATATTGAGTCTGGAAAAACAAACCAACACCATCAGGAGGGCCTTGAAAAACAGAATAAAATTGTAAGACAACAGGAGTGTAAATATAAAAGAGCTTAATAGCATCAACGAAGTCATGGTATTTGGCTACTCTGTGCAGAATATCCAGGAAGCAAGGGATCCAAAAGGAGAAAAAACATTTAAAACTGTGACCAAAATCACTAATATCAAAGCAATAACAGTAATTGCAGTACCAAGATAGCACTACCACATGCAGAAATCATTTTAGGCATTTTTGCATCTAGTAACTTATTGATCCCTCTCAAACATCTTATTATCCACAAATTATTATCCACACTTTATCATGAGGAAATTAAAGAAAATGATTTTATGAGCTCATGGTCACCCAGTTTGGAAGAGCGGAGTAAGTGATCTACCTTCACCTCTACCCTCTGCTTTCTCACTGAGAAGCCAGCTCAGCATTTTAATGAGAAACAATAAGAGGATGGAGAAAGAAACTTTATACACTGGGCAGGAGGAGCAGAGTGAGGAGGCCACAAAGCAGCCTTCAGAAAGGTAGTGGAGTTGATGGATACCAAGGCCTGAGGATTTCAAGGTGAAGGAACTATTCTAGAGAGTCAAGTGGCACAGAAAAGTCAAAGTGGATTCAAATTCCACTAGCACATCCAGTTACAGTAGGTCAGTGTTGTTTCTTTGGTCATTAGTTTTAATGCAGGGATGTAAGTCCCAGCTGCAAAGTTATGTATTAGGAATAAGAAAGAAGAACACAGTTTTATGATTAAAAAAAAACCAAACAAACACAAAACCAAACAGAATAGTCCTGGAGACACTTGTAGCACTAAATTAGTAGTGCCTTTGCTATTATTACTACTGTTATTATTGTTGTTATTATTGCTACAAAATACTCTTTTTTTTTTTTTCTGCCAACAGAAAATGTTGGCAGAGAGAAAATCAGCAGTCAGTAGTAACGGAAAAGATGACACTGACTATTTGAACTCAAGTACCTAGACACACCTGAGTGGACTGTCTCAATAATTATAATTATCATAATCATTGTAAGTCACTGTAAATATCCAGTGTTAGGTTACTTAGAGATAAGCTATTATATCCTGACCTGAAGGTCCCAGGATTCATCCGAAGGTTTAAGTTCTGTATGTTTCCTTTTTTGAGTAAGACTATGCCTGGAATTTTAATATTACCTTGGAGAAAGTAGTATCAAGTATCAGATTATGGTCTCTCGGGGACCAACTTCAACCAAACATACACATGGAGACGTTTCATTATGTGCAGCACACACGGCAGATGCTGAAAATGTTCACCAAAAGGAGCAGATGTAAAAGAGCAGGTTTTCTGAGAACAATTGTCATCAGTGACATTTCGTTTCATTTCTGAGGGCAACATCAGATCTTCTTCAGTCTCTTATCCCAGCAGCTGCCACTACAGCTGAATAGAAAGCAGCATTATCATAGTTTCTGACATTTCCTAGTCCACTACAACTTACAGCAGATTTTTCTGGATGCAATTTTAATATACAGCAGGTTCATGAATAATGGTGCTTTCTTTGATGTTGTTGAAAACAACACAGGCCAGCTTTGAAAAAATGATATTTCAGGACCTGCTTTCATTAAACGTTGTTGCACTTAAAATTGCAGCTTCTAAGAAGCTATCGCCAATATTGAGAGAATACACTGTATCTTATAACAGATCTTGTGGGTAGCTAAAGCAAAGCATGCAGTCCTTAGAGATGAGAACAAGTCCAAGAGATGTAGTATCTTGCTTGAGGCCATGCAGTTAGTGAGGGGCTGCGGGGGTGGGGGGGGGTGGGGGGGGGGGGG
>JAGFMF010011457.1:3564382-3594812 GCA_019455555.1 Galemys pyrenaicus | reverse complement strand
CCAAAGGACACAAAAACACTGATCCAAAAGAGCACCTGTACTCCTATGTTTATCACAGCACTATTTGTAATTGGTAAGACCTGGAAACAACCCAAAAGCCTAAAAGTAGATGACTGGATCAAGAAGATGTGGTACATATACACAATGGAATATTATTCAGCAATCAGAAATGAGGGACATTTATAGAAACATGGATGGAACTAGAAGGAATTATACTCAATGAAACAAGTCAGAAGGCAAGAGAAAAATATCGGATGGCTTCACTATTAGGAGGAATATGAAAGAACAACAACAACAAAGAATAAGCTCAAGGAATTGGGCAATCATAACCAAAAGTAAACAAAAAACTCAACAAGACCAAAAAGCCAGGATAAACCAAAGGGACCATGGCGGGGGAGGAGAAGGGGGAGGGCAAAGACGGGGATAAGGGCAGAGGGTGCACAAGGGACTGAGGTGATGGTACACCGGTGAAATGGTGGTGGATACTCCCTGGGGACTACAAATGATGTCAAATATAATTAATAAATAAAAAAAAATAGTGGCAAGGGCCTCCCTGGTGGTGCAGTGAGTTAAGCAACACACTATGAAGCAAACTGCAGCCACTGCAGCACAAGTTCGATCCCTGCCACCAGGAGGGGACCCACATGGAGTATCAGACCTCTCCTGCCTCACCCGCTGCTGCCCTCGGCAGTGTGTTTCAGTCTGCCTGTTTTGCTCCCCACTCTGTCTGGTGAATCCTCTCACCTCCATGACTCTGGCCTGTACCCCAGCTCCTGTATGCATAAATATATAAATCTTTTAAAAAAAATAGTGGCAATCTGGAGCAAGTGAAAAATTAAGTGTGGGTGTATGTGTATCTGTCTATGGGTGAGGTGTGCTGAATAATGCTTATTTTGGTACTATAATTATCAACACAAAGCAAGGAGGAACGTACTTATTAATACAGCTACACAAGTCAAAACTTCATTCATGCATTATAAAATGTCGAACACAAGGCAAGCACTGATCAAGTTTCCGGGTCAGCCAAATAGGTATAGTCCCCATTATAGCACATTACAGAGTCTAGCTATCTACTACGCTCAAAATACAATTTTCTTTGCACAATGCCACACCAATTGGCCAGATTAGCCACGCACACACATGAATCACATACAAGGTCAAAACACTGAGCGTTGCAGAAGATAAAGCACCAGGTGAGCTGTAACACTAGGGGAGATAAAGTGCTTGGGGAGCCAGCACCATGGATATTGAGAGCAGCAGGTGATTACTTGGGAAGGAAAGGTCACAGTAAGCTTTATTTATCGATTAAGTAAATGCCTGAGAGCTAATGGGATCTGAATTAGGTGATACTGAAAGGTATAAACAAAATCTGATTTCCCCTTATATTACTAGTATATAATTAGATATTTAAAAATTATTGCTATTCTAAAACTTTAGCTAAAGTTCAAAATACAGGAGATTAAACCCCAGGGTAGAGATTTGCAAACTTTATGTATAACAGGGCAGCCAGAAAATAGGTTTTGGCTTGTTGGAATCATTAGCATCTGTTCAGTGTTGCTATTATGTCAGGCAAGCAAAAGTAACAATAAATAAATGAATAGGTGTGGCTGCATTCCAAAAATATTTTATTTACAAAGCAAGTGAGGGGCTAGATTTGGCCTACAGACTAGTTTGCATTCCCTGCCTAGTCTCAGGTTGCTCACAAATTTAACAGAATTATGTCACTTAAGTTACAGCAAATGCAGAGAAGAAACTGAGCCTAATTAGGATGTCAGATTAAAAAAAAAAATCTTGGAGGTGACAGATTGAAGCAAAGTTCTTTCTCTTGAGCAGGTTTGTTAGGGGAGAAAGAAAACAAATCCCAATCAACAGCGCAACAGGGCAGGCAAAGCCAAAGAAATAAAGCTGTGTGGAGAATGGACAATTCCAAGGTGTGGCAAAAGCTCCCCACTTGTGAGACAGTCAGGAGCAAGGCACTGGCGGGGCTGTCAGCATCAGCTGCCAAGCTCTGTCCTACATCTCCAGACTTATCCCAGTAGAAAGAACTTGGTGAGGTGAAACTTAAGAGTAGGAGCCCAAATCCCAAGGAACTTCCACAATCCAGTCATGCTCTGATTGACATATTTCTGTCTTCCTCTCTCTTCTGTTAATAATGACTGATTTTTAATAAATATTTTAGACCAAATTGAACTTATTTCTTCCTTCATTGCCCAAATTTATTTGTTTTATAATACTTTCTTAGTGCTAATATATTTTCATATCTTTAAATATGTATATGTATGTCATTTTATACATAAACTTTAAATGTATTTTGTTTGTCCTGACCTATAAAAGATAAGCAACTCACTATTACTTACTCTACCCCTCACTTCTTTCACCTTACATCTCAACTCATGTCAGATAAGCCATTCCTGTGCTATTATCATTGGTAATATTTTCATTGTACCTTTAGTTGTAACTCTCAACAGTGTTTTTAATTAATCACTACAATAAAAATATTTAGGGCCCCCTGGTGGCACAAGAGGTTGAGCGCTGCACTGTGGAGCTTCCACAGCCACTGCAGTGAGTTTGATCCTTAGCCAGGAAGTGGACCCATATGGCACAGCAGACCTCTCCTGCCTTGCCTGCTGCTCCACTCAGTAGCGTATTTCAGTTGATCTGCCTGTTCTGCTACCTGCTCTGTCTCTGGTGAATCCTCTCACTTCCCGCCTCTGGTCTTAAAATATATATGTATATTTATATTAATGTTTATCTCTGGTTATTTGCCATAGTTCCTGTCAATTAATTTGACAATTACTATTGGCAAAATATTTTTAAAGGAATATGGAAAGTAGATTCCCAGAATTACTACATGTTAGGAAATGTTTGTTAGCTGCCATTATTTTAAATAACCCATTGGGTATGCTTAGGAAGATGGGTCCCACTGTCTTTCCTTAAAGGCACTGATCTGTTCCGTAGATTATTCCCAAATGAAGTAGACTATTCCCAAGTGGAATTCTTTTTTTGTTTTTTTAAAATAATTATTTATTTATGCATACACGAACTGGGGTACAGGCCAGAGGTGCAGGGGGTGAGAGGATTCACCAGAGACAAAGTGGGGAGCAGAACAGGTGGATCTACTGAAATACACTACTGAGTAGAGCAGCAGGCAAGGTTAGAGAGGTCTGCTGTGCCATGTGGGTCACCTCCCTGGCCTGGGATCTAACTCCAGCTACAGTGGCTGCAGAGAGCTTTCTGGTGATGCCACTTAAACCCTTGTGCCACAGGGAGGTCCCTCCCAAGTGGAATTCTGATGAGGTCACTCTTTTTAGGGACTTTAGTTTCAAGCTTCTCAAAGAATTTCCTTTTATTTTAGAACTGAAGTCATTTAGGATGTCAATGCTGATCATTCTGTGCCAATTATTTCCAGACTGTAGATTTTAAATTTTAAATTTTAAATTCAAGATTAAAAAGTTTATTTTCAAATGTCTTCATTTCTGGAAAAATATCTTTAAATAGTTTTCCTCCATATGCTCATTTCTCCTTTTTAGGGGCAGATATGTTGAAGCATTTTTTTTTCTTTTTTATCTTCCATATAAATTACTTTCTCAATTTCATCATCATTTAGCTCATTGTTAATTATAATATCTTTTTGCTTCCATTTTTCACTGACAACATCCTTAATGTTATCTTAGCAATTTATATTTTTGTACTATTTCAAATGTAATTTCCATTTATGTTAGTTTTAATGCTTTCCTACTAGTTTCCTTGTTTTATCTGCTTATAGGTTATCTCTTCCTGCTTTCCTGCTATGATTTTTTGAATTTTTGTTTCCTAAATCTCTGCTTTGAAACTTTATTATAAAGAGGTTTTTGCTTTATTCTTGTATGCTATTCAACTGTTGTAATGTATTTTGCCATTAGTTTATCAATTGTAAAATTGTTATTTTTCAAATGTACCCATTAATTAGAAATTGTCCTTTTCTCTTTGGAATTCATGGGGCTTGGGTATACCCCTTTTCTAAAGTTATCTGAGGAAGGTACTTTTGAAGTTTCATGCATGCCCATGCAGGAACATCTGGGACATAGGGAATATCACCAGGCATTCTGTCAGAGAGGTGATCTGGTCTAAAAAATGAATGTAGAGAGGAGTTTTAGAGCTAACAGCACTAGGATAACTTAATTAAGCTGCAATGTCCTTGAAATGAAATGGAAAAAGAGTTACAAAGAAAGAGAAAGAATAACAGATCCAATAAATATATGCTAGGGAAACATTTCTTACCAGGTCATCTGCCAATGTCATGATCTTTATATTTAAGAGAAGTGTTTATTTAAAAACATTTTATTGAATATTTTCTGGCTCTAAGACTTTCTTCCATTATAAACATAATTCCCAGAGTTTGTCAACATTTATTGAGTGCCACTGGCCAAAAGAATGAAAAAGATAATGTTAAGGGGAAAACATTATTGTACTATGTCAAGCAATTTCACATATCTTCTTTGTCATGGATGAAGTCATATATAAGGTAAAAGAATAATCAAGAGGGAAGGCAAACTCTTTAAGCTTTCTTTCTTAATTCTTTCTTTCTTTCTTACTTTTTTCTTTCTTTCTTAATTTCTTTCTTAATCCACTACTGAAGCATTCCTCAGAAAGCTTGTAAGACCTTCAGTTATGCTCACTGTACTCTCAATCACTAACGTCATTTATGATTAATTTCAGGACTCCATTGGCATAATAATTTAAACATCATATAGGCAGAAGCTACCCAAAAAGATACAGAATAAATAGCATCTTTGATGTCTACCTCCTAAAACATACATGTGAAAAAAATGACAAGACTTCATAAGCAAGCATCAAGTTGAAAATCAGGTAGTGATACAATTATAAAAACAAACATCCAGACACTAAATACAAGAATGAATCTGTTGGCAGGTTCTTAGGAAATATTCCTGCAGGCCATCTCCACAAAGACAAAGAAAGCAGAAAACAGCCATAACAGAATGGATGGTTCCAAATGAAAAGTCATTAACTAAATATTCCCTATTTGTATAAAAGGAAAAATAACAGTGAAGATGGACTGAGGTGTTCTTACACTTACTGAGAAACTGTACAAGGTGGAGGATGCAGAGTACAAAGTCATGAGGACAAGCTAGCAAAGGTGCCAAGATCATGTTTGGACCACGAGGCAGGTGACAAAAGAGACAGAGAAAAAAGACCTGTATGTACCTCTGAACTCTGGTTATTAGTGGATTCACAAAAGTGCAAGCATTTTGTTATAGCACATTTGGAGAAAAAATGAGAGGCCTCCCTGGTGTCACAAGGGGTTAAGGCACAGCACTATGATATCCACAGTCACTGCAGCACAAGTTTGATCCGTGGCCAGGGAGGTGACCCATATGGCACAGCAGATCATTCCTGTCCTACCCGCTGCTCCCCTCGGCAGTATGTTTCAATGGATCTGCCTGTTCTGTTCCCGACTCTGTCTCTGGTGTCTTCTCTCACCCGCTGACCTGGCCTGTACCCCAGGACTTGTATGCATAAATAAATAAATCTTTTAAAAAGTGAAAAAGGAAGGAAATTTTCCTAACATGGAAGGACATTTGAGACATTCAGTTCCATATTTTTCAATTAAAAGTTTCTGGAAAATGTCTTTCAAAGCAACTGGGTAAATTATGTGAACATTAAACCCTATGTTTCTTACCTAAAAGTAGAGCTAAGTATTAAACCATAAAACCGTTGGTACAAACTAAAAGAATGGATTGAAACATAGGGCGCTCACAATGCCTCAACTGTTTCAACCACCCATGGGTGTCTGTTACTATGATTGCTTTTTACTCATAAGAAGTAACCACTAAGATGATTTAAAGAAAAATTAAGATCCAGGGTTCCTAAAGATTGAGTAGCCTGCCAATGGCTATATGGATAGTAAATAGCTAGTAAGTATGAAAACAGATTCAAATAAAGTCACATAAGGGCTTAAGAGCAGCAATGCAGAATGTAGTCTTAGCAATACCTGCTTTCTGAGATGCAGGTCAAGTGAGAAATACTACACATGACCAAATGTCCTTAGCGTCTACAGGTGGTCATGAACCTGAGAACTCCTTGGCATAGAAATAAATAACTGGTCCCTGGTGAGGAAGACTAGACTCAGTGAAGAGAAACACGATCTTAGTTAATATTTCAGGAGACATGTCTCTTTTAGTAAAAATTGGATGCTGAAGGGCATTACTTTCTCAATCCTATTAAATTTGAAAGTGTGTTTTTTTTCTTTTAGGATTTGAATCATAAATGCATAGGTTATTGTGGAAAGAATTTAAGAAAATAAGAATATTCTTGTACTCAGTGGTACTAAGTAGACCCTACCAAAATACCTCAAGTTAAATAAACAAACAGTAACTATTAGAGAACGCAAGAAGGTAATAAGCTGAAACAGGTATGGAGAAAGCTCACTAAATGATATGACAGAAACATGCTCTCAAAATATTTCAACAAAAAGAGAAAAACTAGAACAGTATTAAAAGGCACACAAACTATATAAAAGTATTCAGATTATTTCTCAATGATTTCATATTAAATATTATATACTGATTGTACAAAAGTAGAAATGGGGCCTCCCTGGTGGCGCAGTGGGTTAAGCAACACACTATGAAGCAAACCACAGCCACTGCAACACGAGTTCGATCCCTGCTGCCGGCCAGGGAGGGGACCCACATGGTGCNGCAGACCTCTCCTGCTGTGCCCGCTGCTCCCCTCAGCAGTGTACTTCCATTGATCTGCCTGTTCTGCTCCCCACTCTCTGTGGTGAATCCTCTCACCCCCCCACACACACCTCTGGCCTGTGCCCCAGTACTTATATGCATAAATAAATAAATCTTAAAAAAAAAAAGTAGAATGTGGGTAGGATATTCTAAGACATATCCCAAGGAATTTAGTCAATGCTTTGTACATAATCTTATGTGTCTAAATATATTATCATATAAACTACACAAGGGGACTGAAAACACTCAGAAAGGTATTGATTTAAATGTCTGGGGTGTTTGTTGGTGGTGGTGGTGGTTATTTCCAGATATTTTCCTTAGACAAGAACTGATTACTATACCTCACACAATTTATTTTAAACACTATTTTCTTTACGAAGTATATGATTCAAAATACTGAAGAAATTTAGGTAGGTTGCTGACATAAGGGATCATTTCCCCAAATTCTTTCTGTGTTACTAAACTAAGTCTATTGCCATTTTTGCTACTGTATTTTTAATGTTTTACTCATTTATTACAACCATGATATTAACAATGACAATACTTTAATAATTTGGATTAAATGTTGTTGTGTGCATAAGCATGAGGGATTGTGTATCTGTTCATCTAGTATTTTATTACTGTTGATTGTTTCTTGTCCATGCTTTTTTAGTGTAAAACGTCTTTTGCTAAGCAAATCCATGTGACCTGACTTGATATGTTTACTCAATCTGTTGTGATATGCTGTCACTCTTTCTTAGTGGAAAAAAAAAAAAAAGATAACAGTGTACCATTCAAGGTTTTATGCACCTGAGAAATAATTCCTGCTAGAATCCAGTTTATTTCATATTAACATACAATCTAGTTTCTAGTGGTAATAACAGAATAGTAACATTGTTTTTTGTTTTGTTTTGCTTTTCAGATTATCCATATTCTTTCTTTCAAGTTAAAGTCTACTGTCAAGTTAAAGTCTACTGGGCCTCCCTGGTGGCACAATAGGTTAAGCAATGCACCGTGAAGCAAACCAAACCGCAGCCACTGCAGCTCGACTTCGATCCCTACTGCCGACCAGGGAAGGGACCCACATGACACAGTAGACCTCTCCTGCTGCACCCACTGCTCCCCTCAGCAGTATATTTCAGTCCAGCTGCCTGTTCTGCTCCGACACTGTCTCTGGTGAATCCTCACACCACCCCTGCTTCACTGGCCCAGTTCTTGTATGCATAAATAAATAAGTCTTTAAAAAAAAAAAGTTAAAGTCTACTTATTATAGGTTTTTATACTGTAGCTACAAATTGTCACTATATTTTATTTGATACTCATTTTCTCCTAGTAGCATTAAGGAATTATTTGTTCTATTTGCTTTCTTAATCAAAATTCTAAACTGTAATATCACTGCTTTTACTCACATTTAAAGGGTTTTTATTCTGCTAGCTCACACAAAATATTTTAAGATTATAAATTTTTGCATGCTATAGTTTTTGTGATCTAGTGATCATAGTCTCAATATTTTTTCTACGTTATTAGATAACTTTTACAGCAATTTCAAGTTAAGCCATGCCTATGCAATTCTTACTTGTTTTAGAACTATACTTTATACTTCTATATTAAGGGGGATGTTTGTTGAAACACACTTTTTGCATTGTGAGAAAAGAAATTCTCTTTCCTATTATTGTTGGTATATTTATGACAAACAGCATCTTTCATCAGATACTTTCTTGGCAACGGAGATAACTGTAGATTTTAATGTTTTCTTTTGATTATTTTATTAATAATTGTCCTTGAATTACATCAGGTACTCATTCTAGGATTAAGTCCTTAGATTCAATAAAGAAGCATTTTCATATTATATCCTATTTGCTAATATTATTGTGGATGGCTTCATTCATTTGCTTATTCAACCATATAATTAGCAAGCAAGCACTTACTGAAAAGAATTGTGCTCAGTTCTATAGAGGTGAAAGATTAATAAAAAACTATTATCAGGAAAATCAGTCTATTGGAAGGGACAGACATGAATACAACCATAGTACTAGATGTTCTGTTTGATACATCATAAAAATGCTCTTTTACTCATGGCTAAATATTTGTTGATCTTCACTGTACTAGACACTATACTCCTAACAGAGGATAACCTGATGAAGAACACAGTACAGTGCTGACTTAGAAAATTCCTAGTCATGTAGTATCCACATCACCATACTAGTCAAATATTTGATAAAAAAATCACTAGCTTCCTCCTAGAATCAAGACTGTTTTAAGTGCTGAAATTATAACAATGAACATAACAGCCCAAATGTTGCATTTTGGCTTTCAAATTCTTATGACACACAAGTAAACATGTCATTACCCCTGTACTGAGGCCAGATGGAACTTTGGCCTCAAAACTTTATGAGGCCATAAAGAACTTTGACCTTACTAGGAAGACTTGCTGAAAAAGAATGACACAACTGGAATAAAAAAAATAATTAAGTATTGCTAGGCCAAAACGCAGCAAGATGAAATGTTAGGATAGAGAGTTGAAAATGTAAAGTTAGTTGAAAATGTAATAGTGAGACAATAGGGAACAGAGCAGCATAAGGTGAAGATACAGAAAAAAAAGTTGGAAGCTGTATAATTGGATAGACCATGCAAAATGAGAATTTAAATTTGTATCCTGAAGCAAACAGAACCACTAAAATGTTTAAGTTTCAGAGTGATATGGTCAGATATATGTACAAATAGCATTTTAATCCAAGTCACTAATTTCTTCTTCAACTATTGCTATACTTTCCATAGCTAAGATTCCTCATTGATTCAATTAATAGTGATCCCTCTGATATCAATTCTGCATGTTTTTGTTCCATATTTGCTAGCTATTTTTTTAGTGGTAAGTATCTTCAATCATCTCTTTGGCTCAGTTTAAATTAACAGCCTGTTGAATAACATTTTCCAATAGGAGAAATTTTATTTTTTCCCTTTTTGGCATTAATTTCGTCATGTGTCTGGAACATCAGTATATAGGTTCATTGTATGAGTTATCTTTGTGAGTGTGAATTTGGGGAATAATCACTTGTGCTATACCATTTTTAAGTGTTTCTACTTGGTTTGCCAGGCATCTTTTTTCTCATTTTATATCTGCACTATCACAAATTCAGTCACAGTCAGCTGTCAGAAAAACTGTGTTTCTCAGAAAAACAATTTTTTTAATAAAAAGTCAAAGCGATTATTTAAAAATTTAATTAGCATAAGGTGTGTATATATACACACACACAGCATATATATGTGTGTGTATGTATATATATAATACCATATAAATGCAACTTTTCCTTTTAGATTTTAATATTAATAAAATATAAAATACAAATAAATACATCTACAAGGCCCTTAAGGGAAAAACATGGTAAAACAAAACAAATAAAGAAACAAAAATAAGTCTTCACTTGCCCAGTGGCTCCAACATAGTACATACCACCACCCCATCCTGCCCCCCACACAAAGATAAAAACCCACAAATATGGAAAATAGGCAGTGTTGTCAACCTAAAGCAGAGATCCTGAAGTAATGTTTATCATCATGAAACAGAGGCCCTAAAAGTGAAGGGAGCTAGCAGCTTTGTATCTCTCTATGTTGTTCTGGAGCCAGAAAACTAAATAGCTGGCCTAAGTCTCAGGCTTTCCATCTTCCTTTGCCATTCATGGTCCTTTCACTTTACCATTTCTTCCCTCCTGTTAGCTGACTACTTTTATCAGAGAAAGAATATACCAGAAAATAAGACAAAAGGTGTGCAGAGTATATATGTAAAGTGTGTGTAAGGGGGGGGGGGCACTTATGGAAATGCAGATACATTTGGTGTGGGCATTGCCATACAAGGACATGCATGTAGAATGGTGTGTGTGTGTGTGTGTGTGTGTATGTTGGAGAAGGTCATTCCACTATTTCATTACATTTTTAAGCAAAAGACAGCAAAACCAAGTAATATTTCAGTGAGTAGAGTTTTTCCACTTTTAAAATTTACAACTTTGATAACCTGAGAATTAGATGGTGAAAACAGAGGAATACGCTGCCAAAGTGAAGCAAATGTGTATTAGTAAATGTTTCCAGAAACAGAAATTGCCTTGGAGTTGTGAAAAAGTTTCTATCAACTACAGACCTAGGATATAGGAAGTAAATCATTACATATATGGTCAGACGGCATATCTTTTCACCTATGTTTTAAGAAATATATATTCTGACCAACTGAAAGTGCATTCCCTCTCTCCTCCCTCCCTGCCCCTCCCTGCCTGCCCCCAATTTCATGTATGCTCTAAACCCTTCAATTCTTTCCCCATCTCAGTAGCAGTTACTGGTACTACCCTGTCTGTCTTAGAATTATTTTCCAATAAAGTTGCAGTAGTTAACTATTGTTTTCATTCATTTTTTAGAAAACTCTAATCAAATCATGACAGAAAATGTGAGATTCTCAAAAAGAACATTTCTTAACAGTGATTTAGAGAAGACTGTATCTGTGGAAAGAACCTACTACAGGATCCAAAAGAAAAATCCAATCTTACTACAATTCAAAACCTACATGGTTTCCATACAAACATAAAAACAGTCTGATTTTCATATAACTTAGTCAAAAGTAAATGAAGAGAACAAGAAAGCAACAAAAATACATAACTATCTCAGAGAGGACATGGTACATATAGAAGATCATAATGGAAAATTTAGTTTGTGAAAATTAAAACTCCATATTCAAGGTACTGAAGAGCAGTATTAATATAAGTATATGGAAACTAACTTAGAAGTTTGTTTAGAATGTAGAATAGAATAAGAAACAAAAATAAGTAAAAAGTTATGTATGGAGGAGAGAATACTGGAGAACTAACATCTGATTATTGGTTATTTTTTTCACCTGAAATATATTTTCTATGTAACATTACAAGTCTAAGAATACATGTTAATTTGATACAAGTTGGAAATACATAAAATATTATAACAGGATTGCTATTGTAATGATAATTAGCACCTCTATGACATGACACATTTACCTATTTTCAGTGGTTGGTATAATTAAGTTCTGGTTTTAGCATGTCTGATGACAATTCAATAACATTATCTATACTCACTATACTGCACATTAGATCTCTAGGTTTTTTTAAATACCTATTGTAATTTGATTACTTTTTATTCTCAAAGGGTTACCCAAAAAATTCAAGAGACTACAAAAGAGAAAACTTATTTTCCAGAAAGAAGTGTTCAATTATGAAAGAGCAAAATCATAACACAAAAAAACTTGGAAATTCCTATGACCTCTAAGTGCTTCTTGTTCCACGAACTAATCATTCATGTATTTATTGGAAGTCATAAGATTACTGGTAAAAAATGATTTATCACCTCCCAAAAGCTTCTTTTCAAACCATGAAGTTTCCTGTATATTTGGTCACTAAGTAGTCCTATTCTTAGTAGCCAGAAGACTTATTCCACTATCTCAAAGGAGTTAAGAATGAAGGAATTATCCCTAGGCTGACCTTGATAAATTAAATAAAAGGTGGAGCTGGCAAGTTCCCCAAGACTAAAATAACTTGAGACTAAACCTAACTTAACAATACTGGAAAATTTATTCAGATGTTTGAGAATTTATATATGCCACGATAGGCAATGAGAGCTGAAAGGTAAAAATCTCACACTCATTCTTATAGCTGCCCAACTGTCCACCCAGATTCCAGTCATTGCATCGCTGTCATTGTCATATTGCTAAGTGGAAGCCCCTACCGAAACTGATATAGACAACTGTGCATGTCCTAACAGTGCACCACTTTTCCAGTCAAAGCTGTAAATACTCTCTGTCTATATTAGTGAGTTTCAGTTCAATACTTTGAAGGCTATAGCAGTTTGCAAAGAATTTCATCTCTTGTTTTAAGTTAAGAAAGAACTCCAGGAGACAGTAAGTTTTGTCTTATCTGGAGAGTTTGATTTGCTCTTCAAATGTTACACAGTAGAAAGAGTTTAAGAGAAAACACAGGATGTAGAGATGCAGAGGTCCATTCAGAGCAACACACTTGCCTGTAAAACTGAAATTGGAGACTGGATTTTCTCCAGATATCTTTGGCCAGGTGCAGATTGGGAGTCTGGATACTGTCCTTCCTATCTGACTCCTTCCAGTGCCCTTTGTTTCCTCCATCCTCTGGAGCATGGGGGAAATTGCTCCATTTGGTCCTTGAGGCACTCACCCCATCCATTTTATTTTCATGTCTTGCTGGTTCTTCCCTAGAAGATTCAGCTGGAACTACAATGCCTCCCACCACTTATAAAGAGGACACTGTTATTCTGAGTCTGAGATATGAGATTAGAGAGTTAGAACTTTGCTTCACCAAGCCTTCTCCTTTGGTGGAGAGGCTGGCTTTACTTTTTAAGACTGTTCAGGTTTGGGAGGCTGAGGAGATTAACACAGCAAAGATTAAAAACAATAAAAAACACGTATCTAGAATTCATAAAACAAAGAATTCAACAACATGAAACACTATGAAAAACTACTGGACATTAACAAATGTCCTGAGGCCTCAGATGTTAAAAGGGAAAGGGATGAGGAAGAAACAAGGGAACATAGAGATGGTGATATAGGGGAAAAAAAACAAAAGGGCTTCCCAGATGGTGCAGTGGGTTGAGCACCACACTGTGAAGCATCCGAGGCACAGCAGATCAAGTTCGATCCCCCGCTAGGGAGTGACCCACATGGCGCAGCAGACCTCTCCTGCCTGGTCCGCTGCTCCTCTGAGCAGTGTATTTTGGTCAATCTACCTGTTCTGCTCCCCAATCTGTCTCTGGTGACTCCCGTCACCTCCCGTGACTCTGGTCTGTACCCTGCTCTTGTGTGCATAAATAAATAAATAAATAAATCTTTAAAAAGAAAAAAAAAAAAAAAACACATGGTGTTTCTCTACAGTTTCCACTTTTTGTTTCTTACCATAAATAGAACACCTGTTTGTAACAATGTGGTTTTAAGTCATGGATTCTACACTGTAATTAGGCTCATTAACACTAGACAGGATATAGCTGGAACTTCTCAAGAGTTTTCACTGTGTATCTCTCACAGCAAATAGTGTAATGCCTGATATGTAACAGGCTCTTAATAAATATGTGCTGAGAAATTGAAGGAATGATAGCACCCATCTAAAATACCATCTACTTAAAAGAAATTTTTATAAAATGAGCAAAAATATAGTCACCTGTAATATTTCTAAAAATTAAAAATGTTGAGGAGTGATAATCTTCCTCTTTACTGAGTGTTTATTTTTCTAGAGACTTCTCACTCTCCTTCATGCATTTCTGCCAGGTACGGCTGAGGTCCCAGTAGGTGATGACTCACTTCCTGTCCTCAACTGTTTCCATTCATCTCCCTGAGTTTCTTTACTTTGCCAGCTTCAATATGTCTCCTGAGGCCATTGTTCTACTTTTGGTTCATTCAGTTGACACTGCAATTCCTCCTGTTCCTTCTGGAGCCTCCCTTCTAGCTGTCATTCTTAACCAGCTATCTCAACCAGAACTTGCCCCTAGACAAAGGCTGCTCTGCTGGATGGGAGGTGCTGGCAGAGGAATATATTTCCTTAGGGGGCTTCTGAGGCTTCAGAGTCTTTTTTTTTTGTGTGTGCGGGGAGGGAGGAGGTGGACTTCTACCATCACCCCTATTGTCCTTCCTAGAGTAATAATATTAGAGCACCAAAACCAACCATTTAGTCTGTTATATCTGCTTCATCATGGTCTATGCCTCATACATATGGTAGCTGATACCAAATGTTTTCTACCATGGCCTGTCCTGGAACATAGCCTCTATCATAGTCTTGGTTGCCATGGTCATCATAGCAATCCCAGCCTTCATAGTAACGCCACATCCAGATGCCAGCCATCATACTACCTGTATCAGTATGTCACAGGATCAGTCTGCATCATATCTGATTGGTCAGAAGATTGGTTGAAAGCATTTAGATATTGGAATCGAAAAATCACATTTTAGAGAGGCTAAGAAACTGCTCAATGATGATACAATCTGAAAGATGTTGAAAAATGAAGACAAAAGTAAAATCTGAGAGACTATACAAAAAGCACAAGTTGGGAAAAACTGTTTTTGACCTTCCTGCATTTTGTGACCTATTTTGTTTTCTTCTTCCATCTCACTATTTTTTTCTCCCTTTGGTAGTAAGTGGAATTCAAATTAAAATATATGCCCAGAAAAATATCAGTTCTAAATTGAGTCTATTCCACAATCAAGAGTTCTAATCATTTTATAAATATTAAAGATGTTATAAAGTGAAAATATCTTCCTTTGGGGCCTACCTGGTGGCACAGTGTTAAAGTCTCAGCGCTGTGAAGCTACTACTATAACATGAGTTTGATCCCTGGCCAGGGAGCTAACTCCCATGGCACAGCAGACCTCTCCTGTCTCACCAGCTGCTTCCCCCAGCAGTATATTTCAGGGGATCTGCCTGTTCTGCTCCCTACTCTGTCTCTGGTGAACCCTCTAACCACGCCCACACTCCCCTACATCTGGCCTATACCCCAGTTCTTATATGCATAAATACAAATAAATATTTAAAAAAATAAAATATTTTCCTTTGCACCATTGCAGTATTTTATTACTCAGTCATGTGTGCTGGACAAGGAAGGAAGCAGAAACACTGCAGCAAAATGCCTACCTTGGACTTTTTCCTAAAGTGAGGCTTAATATTTTGAAACTGAAAGCCATGAAAAAAAAATGTGGATTACTTGTGCTCCTAATGATTTTGAAAAACTAATTTTATACATACACGAAGTCATTTTAGCCACAAAGCATAGTGCATTTCCAGGTTCCAGGAATAGGGTGTAGACAGAAAAAAATAATGAAACTATAAATTTAAAAGTAATGTTCAAATGAAATAAAACTTAGAAATCAAATAGTGGCTACATGCCATGTACTAAGCATGTGGTATTGAAAAACAGGTTTGATATTTAGGATTTAAAAAACATTAATGGAACACATTTCTAATAAAAAGCTTTATCTGCTCCCTTCAAATCTCACCCTTAGTTAAATTGCCTCAGAGTCAATGAAAATTTCTGGATTTCCTTCCTTCAGAAACTCCTCAGTGTAACATCTTCAATTTTAGTTACCTACCATAAATATGAATTTGAAAGTTTCCTGTAGACGTTTTTACTCTAGGCTGTAATATAAGAAATTCACTTCTACCTCTAGGTGGAATTTTCCAGCTTGGATTTGAACCAATCTTCCTAAAATCTTTTCATCTACTATATCCCAACAACGTATTCCATATTTTTAGGAACCATGATGAATGCATGTTTCTATGGTCTAGGCAAGAAAAGAGTATTCAAAGGCCTTCAGCAGGTTTAGTTGTATATATGTATATATTATATGTATATGTATTACTATATATACAAAGTATATACAAAATACATATATACATTCAACAGTATTAGCGATACATGTGCATGCCCATGTGAACAAAGACTCATAAGATCTTGCTACTCCTGTTTTGTTCTCCTAACTTAACAGTAAAATAATCTGCTTAATTTTTTATTTAATTGTTCATTTTTTTCTATCACATCTTCTGGTTGTCTTTCATCATTTTTATTATCTTTTATTAATATATAACTTATTAGCTATTTTATTTGTGCTTTAAAATTCTTAATTGAGTTAAATATACGCTATTTTACTATTATTTTTCTGATTATTATTTAACAGCTTCATGACACAGTATCATTCTCTTCTCTCTTATTCACAACACTGAGGGAAAATCTGGCAAAGAAGATGTTTACATTCATGCAGTACTATTTAAAGAAAAGCCATTTCAATTCCTTGGACTCTTATGTACCAATTATTATCAATGTAATCAAGGTTCTAGAACTACCTTTTTATGGTACACTATTTGTGTAAGATGAATGCATCTGGAAAATTTGAGAAAGTACTGCATTAACAAATGTGTATATGGAGGGTCCAAAAATAGCTCTGTAAAATTGGGTCACAAATTGCTAAAGTTTAGTGGCTATATATATAAGATCAGTTTGCAAGCAGACCTCAAATTTGTTCCATCTTTCACAGTGTGCAATTAAAGCAGTGGAATCATTTTTTTTTAATCAAAAGATTCTATAGTCTGAATCAGTGAACCTAAAGTTGGATGATTGTTTCCCAAGAGACATTTAACAAAATCTGGAGATATATTTATTGTCACAGTTTGAATGGGAGTGGGTGGGCATATTGCTACCAGTATCTAGTGTGAAGAGACCAGGGAAGCTGCCTACAACACACAGGGCAGCCCCATGTTCTAACAAAGAATTGTCCAACCAGGATTTTTAATAGATTTAAGGTTGAGAAACCTATGTCTAGATTACCATAATTATACTTAAGGACCTATTTCTAGCTGATTGCACAAAATGAGACAGTCTTTGATGTAGTACATTTCATTAATATGTGCAGGATTATAATATATATGTGCAGTTTTTCTCACAATTGTAAACATTCCTTTGATCATTTTAAGAAGCACTTAGAAAAAGAATTCTAATAATGTACAAGCCCAAGATACTCAAGTTTAATAGCCTCTTTAAGTGTCTCAGATATTGGGCTCACAGTCATTGTTTGTGATGCAAGTTCATTTCCTGTCTACCCTGAAGGCAATCATTCCATCTGTCACTCCTCCAGTCTTTCATTTCTAGTCTTTTATTTCTAACCCTAGTGTCCACAAGACAAAGCCTCAGGAAACATTTGTATTAGACTCATATTAAAAACCAACATATAAAATCCAACAAGAAGTGTATGGGGCCTCCCTGGTGGCGCAGTGGGTTAAGCAATGCACTGTGAAGCAAACCACAGCCACTGCAGCACGAATTGGATCCATGCTGCCAACCGGGGAGGGGACCCACATGGCATGGCAGACCTCTCCTGCCTCGCCCGCTGCTGCCCTCAGCAGTGTGTTTCCGTCGGTCTGCCTGTCCTGCTCCCCACTCTGGTGAATCCTCTCACCTCCTGTGACTGGCCTATACCCCAGCTCTTGTATGCATAAATAAATAAATCTTTAAAAAAAAAAAGAAGAAGAAGTGTATGGGAGTGTCTTAGAAAACCTAGAAGATGGCTAAGTATGGAAAAGAGTACAAGTGAATGCAGAGGAAGAAAGACGTGGGAAAATTAGGATAACACCAACCACACAGAGAACTCAGGGAGAGCAAGAGTGAGACTCAAATACACAAGTTGAATGTACTCCTCTGTGAAGTAACATGAATGAAGATGGCTAAAGAGGCTGCTAAACCCCAGGAAAAAGCCTACTTCATGAATGAGTATGTGTAACTGGTATGTTTTCCTCAGTGACTGAACTGAACTGGGTCCCAACATCCTCTGTCAGTGGGGAGCTAAAATTACAATTTTTTCTGGAAGGATAACAAATGTATTTGAGTACTATTCTAATCGTGGATTAAATTTGTATGATGAATTTTCATGAAGTTAGTAAAAATAATTAATTGGGAAAATGCTAATAACACAAAGACTCATCATTTAATTTGACTTGTTAAAATGCATGTGACTCAGTCTAAATTCTTATATAAAATGGCATTTTCATTACTATTAATGACAACATTTACTTTACAATTTATATGACTTAGAAAAGTGATATCTTACTTACATATTAAACACAATCCACTCATTGATGTTCACTAATTTTTTTGGCCAGCTAATCTTTCCAAAAGTGAATTTTCATTGGGTATTTGAGATTATACTTTATGAGAATATTGACAAGATGTTAAAAAAAATCCAGATCATAAAAAGAAAAAGAAAAAAAAGGTAAGATGTGAGGATGAGGGCCAATAATGAAAAATGACTTTGTACTGAAAGAAAAATTAATTTCATTTAGAAGGTAAAGTAACATGGGCATCTTAAGGTAATAAAAGATATTATGAAATAAAATTTTAATATTCCCCTTTTTAGAATGTATATTCATGGCATTTATCTGCACCCTTAGTTTCTGCAGTAATCAACTGAAGGAAAAAGTGTCCTATTAGACACTAATTTTTAAATGTGCTCAGAGGTTGGAGCACATGAAATCAATGATGCTTTTGCCAAGTAGTTTGTGTCTTTAGAGAGTACTTACTATTTGCCAGGAATGTTGGCAGAAATCACTTTATGTGTTTTCTTTCATTATCCCAATAACCCTATGAGATAAATACTATTATTATCCACATTTTACAACTGGGGAAAGTTAAGCACAACAATGTGAAAAAATGTGCCCACTTTAGGATATGGGACAATGGTTCTCAAGTTTAACAAAATCAGAACCATCTTAATAGCAACATCTTAGTAACAGAGATTGTAAACTGAATTTGATCTAGTAATCTGGAGTGTAGTGTAAGAATTTGCCTATCTAACAAGTTGTCAGGTGGTCCTGATGGTGCTAGCCCAGAATATCTGTAGAAATAACTTTAGTTAGGATTTAACTAAGAGTGACTGTGTCCAGGAAGTCAGGATGCAGAGTTCATGCTCTAACCATCATATAGGTCCACTGATAGGTGGTAACAATATATATTTGACAAAAGTCACTGACTTTATTCCCACAAAAGCCCATCACATGGAGCAGAAATGGCTGTTTCCTAGATTTAGTTTTGTCACATCAGTCTTTCCTGACAGATGAAGAATATCAGAAAATAAATATATGTAAGCATAGTTTTAAGTCAAAAAGTATACTGGACAAAGATTGGGAAATCTGTTTTCAAGGTCTAGTTCTTACATGAAATTTTCTAGTTAAAATAAATTTTATCATTCTCTTTACCTGGAATCATTATGCTTAAAGACAACTTGTGACTCAGAAACCACTAATGCTCATTAGTGGTTTAGTGTACTTTAACACATTTGAAAAGATACAGTGATGGGCCTCCCTGGTGGTGCAAGGGGTTGAACACTGTACTGTGGGGCTTCCTTAGCCAGTGCAGCATGAGTTCGATCCCCAGCCAGAGAGGGGACCCACATGGCACAGCAGACCTCTCCTGCTTTGTGAGCTGCTCCCCTCAGCAATATATTTCAATAGATCTGCCTGCTCTGCTCCCCACTCTGTCTCTGGTGAATCCTCTCACCTCCCATGCTCTGACCTACATGCCAACTCTTTTATGCATAAATAAATGAAATCTTTAAAAAAAAAAGATGCAGTGTTAAAAACTTGTCAAAGATTTTATAGAAAATAGAGATTGATCTAGACAATATATACAGATATAGGTAGATTTGTATCTATCTATATAGATTTAACTCATATAAGTATCTCTCTATATCGATACCTCATTTGTTGTGAGCTCATTTCTACTCTCATCTGTAAATCACCACTAATATTTCAGAATGTTCCCCATGGTAGATATCAAATTACAAAATAATTGATTTTGTATGTGATAAGTAATCCATATTTTTGGTTCTAAGGGAAATCATCTAGCTTATGTAAGAAACAAAAATACCAATGAATTTTTCTATATGTCACATACAAAAGAGGTAATTTATAGCAAGAAATTGGCATATTTCTCATAAGTGGTTCAACATTATTATCATTGTTTATAAAGAAATAATTACAGATGATTATCAAATTTTTTGAAGTTAAAAACACAGGTTGACTTTTTAAAAAAGTAAAAGAACACTTCAAGGTCCTATATATACGTCAGAAGGCACTGTGACCAGAAATTTGTCTGTATATAATAATTTGGGATATATATTATAATGCTGAAAACTAAATGCCTACTCTGGGCATAAATGATATGATTCATTTTGAACACTCTGATGTCATAGTAATGGCTTTAAAAACAATAGCAGAGGAAGATTCTGCAGAAAGTTGTTTTAAAATGCATGTGCATACACACACACAAACACACACATACACAAACTCATTAATCAGAGTGGCAGCATTCATCATTACTGATGAGAAATAAATAGATTTTGATTTGGAAATCTGGAGCTGGAGAAGAAACCCTAACATATTAAGTTTCAAAGGATGTTTAAAAAAGAAAGGAAAAAAGAAAAAACACAGGTGTTAAAATGAAAGCAGAAGAATAAATCCTGAATATTTTAAATGATCTAATATAAAAACATCACCTATAAACCAAATTGTTCCACTTGCTATCACCTGAGAAAGCCAGTATACAAACTTGACTTTTAGCACTTTAACTCCTCTGACCTCTTATTAAATGTGCCTGTTCCAAAAATAGGGCAAATTATTTCTCATCATTCTGCAGATAATCTATTATGAGACAAAAGCATTTTGCTTACAAATTTTCACTAAAATTGAAAAAAAAGCTAATATCTACTTCCTGGAATGTCAAAGATGCACATGTCTTAATTAACTTCACATTAATAAAGATATAAATGATATCTGTCAAAAGAAGGAACGATAAACGATATCCACAAAGTTTTAGAAGATGAATGAGATCTAGTGAACGATGTCCTAGCTGGAGAAAACAGAGTATCAGCATTTTTATTTCTTTCCTTTTTTCTTATTTTTTAGAATAGAATTGGAAGAAACTTGTATAGGAATAATTGTGAAAAAAAGTATTTGTTAAAAATAAAAAGCAGTAACAAGCATGCAAGAAACAAAAGTTTGCTGTACTCATACATAGAGTGAGTATGGCCATTTCACAGGGGAAACAGTGCCTACCCATCTGGACAGATAAGCATCAGGCCATGGACAGGCTGGCACAAAGGCCTCCTTCTTCATGATAAAACACCTTATGTTAAAGGGTAATCTGGCCCTTTCTCCAAATCTAGACAATGAACTCAATTAAACTAAAACACGAACAAAAAAAATCCTATTAGCACTGCTGCTCTATCCTAGACAAGTGAGAGACCAGGTCTGTGCCATAAAACCAGCGTCCAAAACTAAGAAGGGAATTTTGGAAATAGTTTACTTCCCTCCCCCCCCCCCACACCCAAAACAGTTTGTAAGAACAGAACCTTTCCCTTACATATGCCTCTGGACACTGTCACCTCATGACTGCTTAAAACTGTGGCAGCATCTTGAAAATTGAGTAAGCCAAGCCAATAGGAGTTAACTGATTCAGAAAAACAGCTTGGAAGCATAGAGAAAATGTGGGTCATCACCAATGACTTCAAGATTTTGGATGAACCATCTCTTTGGTCATTTATGCTTGAATTTTTGTTTTTAGTTTTTTTTAAAAAAAATCCCTTGCTCTAGACCTTTCTGGTGCTGCAGTGAGTTGAGCACTGCACTGTGAAGCATCCATGGCACAGCAGCACAAGTTCGATTACCCTCCAGGGAGGGGACCCACATGCCCAGCAGACCTCTCCTGCCTTGCCTGCTGCTCCCCTCAGCAGTGTATTTCAGTTGATCTGCCTGTTCTGCTCCTCACTCTCTCCAGCGACTCTGGCCTGTACCCAGCTCTTGCATGCACAAATAAATAAATCTTAAAAAAAAAAAACCTTGCTCTAAGACATATTTTATTAAAAATTTTTTATCAAGCTAAATTTAATATTATTGATGCCGGTGAGCGAGGTTACCTTGTAGCTGTTGCCGCCTCTCACCCTGGTAAGTACCGGGAGTTCTTGTCTCATGAAGCCATAGAAAGGAATTCACAGACTTTTTAGATAAGCAGAGAGAAGCAAACTTTGTCTTGAAAAGAAAGGTTTATTTAGGAAAAAAGAAGATAAAGACTCCCAGGTAAATGGTACCTAGGAGAGGCATAGGGAGCCCAGATGGGGTCTTGCTTTAGGATTTATACTTCTTTTTCCTCATTATTCTAAGATTCCATTAGTCATGCCGTGATTGGCTGCTTGTAGGTGGTCTCATTCACTCTACTACATTACATCCCTTATCTCTTTGAAATGTCCCATTTCCCCTAGTCTGGGGGCATTGATTATTTCCCCCAGGAACTTTGTCCCATTTCCAGAACTTCTTTATCTCTTTTGCCATTCTTCTCTAATTCTTCTGCGGCCCACCTATTCTCTCCCTAAACTGCCTAACAATTCTAACTTGCCCTTGCCTGACCTAGGCCTCATTATGCATAACAGGTGTCACTGATGAAGGAAAAGAACAGAAAACCTAAAGGAGGCATCAAAAGACTAGAACCTGACTCACAAAAGGAGGTGGGTAGAGGGGAAAACAGGATCATAAACCCAGCTACAGAAATCAAGATCCTAGGCTTCAGTGCCTTATCACAAAGCCTAAGACCCAAGCAGGAATCACACTATTGCAGGGAGTATTGGGAGAACAGACCTGAGGGTAAAGATATGGAGATTGCCCACTGTGGAATCTCTGATCTCTTTCTGGTTTTGCATAGTTGCCCCAAATCTGCAACAATCTAACCACTCATAAAGATGAGCCCCTCCCTATCAAAAGAAGAGAATAAAACTTAATGCCTGCTTGTGTCTATGTGAATGTCATTTACCCTTCTGTCCCTTTCTCAAATAAATTAGCTCTTTGAATACAATTTGTGTCTCTACTTCGTGGACAAACTCACCTGGGAACTCACTGCACGTAGCTGCAAGGGGCGCTCTAGTAAAACCATTCACAGAGTGAACCCAAGGACCCTGATCTCCAAACCCTCGGACTCCAAAAACAGCATCACCACCATAAAGGCTAAGTTTCATTTGGGAGGGCTCTGAACACTGAATTTTACATAGGGTTGCTGATGGCCCCTAGATTTACTTCATAGTTGTTTTCAGCTGATCCTAAAGAATGTTGTCTGATCTGCCCCATACTGCTTTGCAAACCATTAAGGACTAGCCAACCTCTTGCCAGAAGCTGATTTTTAAAACTCCTGGTCTGTCCCTGGAGATACTCTTGGCTAACTCTGAGTGTGTCCTGTACATTCTTACTCAAGTCATTGGAGGTACTGCATTTTTCTGCCAAGGCTGCCTTTTTTACTCCCAGGAGCCAAATCTGTCATTTCCTTAGAAAACAACACAAACAAAAGGAGAGAACAAAGACTTTATCTCAAATGTCTTCATTATCTTAACATCCCGCATTTACTTGCTAAGAGACTGTCTGAACTATTTAAAGAACTTTTTAAAGAAAACCTAGGATCAAAATCCCAAATTTCATTATACTTGAGAAGAATTTCTCAGAGTTAAAGTTTGGTTAATAACTTAAAAATAAGTCAGTTGTTTTATCTTTAAAAATATTCATCATATATTTTTAAAAGAAACAATTTAATGCACAGGTAACACAATTCGTAAGTTTGTAAATTAGAAGTTCTCTTACTTTAACTCCGTCTCTTAACAGAAAATGTAATACCATGAAGACCATCAGGATTTTAGAAATCCAATAAATTTTAACATTTATCAAATTCTGTATTTGTGGCAACTTTGTTAATTAGCTCAAAAGGTCATTCCTGTCACCCATATGATCCTATAAGTATAAAATGATGATGGATCCATCACACTATAGAAAGACATGCAGCTTATTTTTATCAAGCAGCAATGAAAATCACAATGCTTATTTCCTTACTAGAAGTCTCTAGGAGCTATTTTTGAAACTAATTATATAATATTACTTATTATTTTATAAAAATCAGTATGTGCATAAATATGAATGCTCAATTTTACATAAGGCTTAAAATGTCTATTCATGTGTTTTGACAATACTTGCAACCTTAAACAGGTTGTCATTTTGATATCGTGTTGACTTGGGATGTTTTCTCCCCTTCCATTTAGCTTCCTTCTTGAATTTTGGTCTCATTGCCGAGCTTTTGGCACAGTGAGAAAGCAATTTTCTCCAGAGTCAAAATTAGTACTGCATCATGAATTATTCAGCTCGACACATTGCTTCTTGCAGCACCCTGTGCTCTTCCAGTCCCAAAGTTTGAAGTCTTCCCTTTCACACATTCCAATTTCCATTCAACCCCCTGCCCTTCACATCTCCCTCCTCCCAATATGGGAGTCCAGCAGGCTGGCACCCTGGCACCTGATTGAATTAGCTTTATATTTAAATTTCAAGTCACACCGCAGCCTTCTAGCTAGAGTGCTTCAGAGCGCAATCACATGAGGCAGGCTGTTTCCACATTAAAACAACTTCAAATAATTTCTGTGAGATGGGAGCCAGCCTTTAATAATTTCACCTTAAAATAGACTCATTGAGAAGAGTCTGACCGAGCCTCAGAAGACTAAATAAATGTAATATTAACTCTGTCATTGAAATCTGTGTATTTGGCAATGTGAATGTTTTCTTATAAATTCTTTATGCAAAGACTCTGGTCTGAATATGTTATAGTCACCTTTTAGTTTTCTCCCTATAACTTCTCAGTTAATTTATTTTCTAAGGAAAACATTTTTATATATCTAAAATAATACCAATATTTGATACCTATTTACATTAGTAGATATAGACAGATACAGGTGTAGCTATGGAAACAGATATATGAAAATCCCCCTATTCCTCTAAGTGATATAAATTTTAAAAGAAAGGATTGCAGACTTTTTTTTGCTTATCTATTGTAAGTATATATCTTTGCTGGCTTTGGTTATTATATCACCTATGCAGCTGTTATAAAGCCACACTCTTCAGATTATTCAAGGTTGACTTTGCACAGAGGGTTTGAAGCTGCACTTTACCTAGACTCATGATATAATGTGCCACTGAAAGGATTTCAGAAAAGAAAAGAACATAATTTACAATTAATAAAGTTTAGCTCTTGGGCCTCCCTGGTGGCCCAGTGGGTTGAGCAACGCACTATGAAGCATTGCAGCACAGCAGTGGGAGTTTGATCCCCAGCCAGGGAGGGAACTCACATGGTGCAGCAGACCTCTCCTGCCTCACCCGCTGCTCCCCTCAGCAGTGTATTTCAGTTAATCTGTCTGTTCTGTTCCCCACTCTGTCTCTGGTGAATCCTCTCACCTCCTACAACTCTGGCCTGTACTCATAATTTTGTACACATAAATAAATAAATCTTTTAAAAAAATGTTTTCTTATAACCAAAACCAATTCATTCATAATTGCCCTACTGAATTGTCTTAAAAATATACTTGAGATAATTTTTCATTAAGGCATTCCAGAATGCAAATTATTTATCATCTCACTGCTCCAATTGTCAGGCTGCTACTATGCTGTTAGTTACTCAAAATGCAGTGGTCATATTTCATTGAGTAAGAACATTTCTGGTCATCCAAATCCAGGGTGTAGAGATGATTATTAAATAAACATACTTCTTAAAGTGTATAATTCTACTTATACATAAATGATCACTGACAGATGTTGCTAACTCTACAGTTCTCTATTCAAACAGATTTAATTGGGACAAGATAGGCCTCTTTAAATTAGAAAATATGCCATATTCCTTTTTGAGAGTGGTGGTTTAATATGTATGTAAACTCAGGAATTTAAAACATTGAAAATATGTTGAAAGGAATCTTGATTTTGATAAATAGATGGCATTAGACTCATTTACGTTGGCCAGTACCATGCTCCATGCAGCATTTTACTGCTGTTGCTGAAATGATTAATTTTAACTGCATGCCAAGATTCAGAATTTATTTTCTGAGAATTTCTAATGCTGCAATGCTCAACTTATTTTTAACAGATTCCTTGATAATATTAACTTTGTGATTCTTGATTTATTCTTCCAAGTGAAATTTTATGGTTTGAGTAATCACTGTTCCTCTCCCATCAGTTTTTTTTTTCCATCTCCTCTTGATCGCTCCTCTCAATGTCATGTAGTTGTAAGAAGAGAAATTCTGGTGCAATCCCCTGGGGTTAGTTGATGAGCACGGACCATATGTTCCTGAGTTTCTTCAGAGATTACTATGTGTATTACACTGACAAACCAACTCCCCAAAACAATTCTGGATAACTTTATATTACACAAACAGCTTGCTAATGAGTCGTGGTGGCAGTTGCCATATTTTAGTAATATTTATTAAATTGTTATGAGGCATGAAACAGTATTGCTTTATCTCTGTGATGAATTAGTTAAAAGCTAGAAGATTTTATTTTTGAAATTAACTCTCCTGTAGTTTTCTTTGTATGTGTGTTTTTGTCATAGGTGTTTTAAATACCCCCCCCCCCATGAGTGGTACTTATTCAGGGATGACCAAAAATGTTATTTTTAAATGCTTTTTTATTTTATTGAAAAGAAAAAGAGCAAAGTGGTCAAGTGTTGTGGGTAAGGGTATGTCATAGCCTTTAGTCTTCATTTTATTAAAAAAAGATTTTAGAGTTATTTTTTGTATGTGTAGAAAAAGTAGGGTGTAGGCCAGAAGTGCAAGAGTGAGAGGATTCACCAGAGTCAGAGTAGAGAGCAGAACAGATTTACTGGAATACACTGCTGAGGGGAGCAGCAGGCAAGACAGGAGAGGAGAAAGGCGAGGTCTGCTGTACAATGTGGATCACCTCCCTGGTGATGGAACTAGGCCACCAGAGAGGAGCCTGTGTCCTCATTCTTTTCCAAGAGGTCTATGTGAAAGAATGAAAATAAAAGTAAATACTCAGAGGGACAATCTACTTCATTATTACATTTTTTTTTCCTGGTCAATCTGTTACAGGGCAGGGAGAGGGGCACCCCAGAACCCCCAAGCCTGCCCTCTCTGAATGGGTTCTGCCTTCCGCCGCTTTATAAAACCTTTAATGGAAAGGGACTTTAATACAATTAGGGTACATACAGAAAGGACAAAGAACATAGTTACTAAATTAAGCATCTAAAGTTACCCATCTCCTTGAAGGTAAAAGTCCAGCCAAATAGGATTGGCCCAAAGCAAGGCCCAAATGCCTGCCACACGTCCAAAGGACCTTTCAGTAGAGACCCATAGAAAAGGGTCAGAAAGAGTTAGACAAATCCTGGAGGAAAAGAGCAAAATTAAAGTCAAGATAAAAGCTGCCATTGTTCCATGCTCAGCTCCACCCACTTAGGGCAGAACCAGGATTCTGGAACTTCCCCCTTTCCTGGGGAGCACCCTGTTACAATTCCAGTGATTTATTAAGATAAGCAATTCAAAATATTTGATTTCAGAAGAAATGCAAAACAGGTACAATTCTAAGCCTTCTTTCTCAATTGCATTTAAAAGGGTTTTAATTTTACTTAGTCATTATTCTAAAATGGACCAGAAAGACATATTGTTTCTCCCCAGACAAAAATTTAAATCTTTCTTGTATAATTGATACCAGTGAGAATTAACTAAGTTAAATAACTTCCTTATGCCTCAGTTTCCTCATCTATCAAATGATAGTAACAGATTTTACAACCTGATAGTTTTTGTTAAACGTGATAGTACACATAAAGTGCTTTGCAAATAGTAGTCCAATACCGTACAACGATGTTTAGGTATAAATCAATTACTACTTCTCACACAGTTTTCCTACATTTACAAAAAATAATGCAACTAATGGTTAGTGAGCACTCACTGTGTACTGGGCACCACTGTAACCACTTCCATGTGTACAATCATCTGAATTCATTTTGTATTGTGCAGAAGTGGCTAAGGTACAGAAAGGTGAAGTAACTTGCTCAAGTACAACCACTAGTAACTAGCCTATGTTTTTTACTACTGAACTCTAAATGCAAATAAAGATGTTTTCCCTTAAAGTTCTGGAGGTTTATTTTGTAATCAATAAATATAGAAGATATTTTAAAAATTGCTGAAATAATTCACTCAGTAAGCTACTCTATCATTTGACTAGGACAATTACATTGATTGCCCAACACCACTGCACTATAATCAGAAGAGAACTAGACTTCTAGATAGAACAAACCTTAAAGGTCATTTAGTTCAGCAACTCATCTGGAAAGCCTATTGCTTCTCCAACATGCTCTCCTTTCTTTTTGTCAAAAGCAATTAAGAAAGCAGAAATGTAAATCAAGGAACTCAGCATCTGAAAACAGGAACCACAAAGCACAAAAACCAAAGGGTTCAGGGCCTAAGTCTCTCTCAACCTCAATTTCCATATTAGTATGTGTAAATAATATCAACCTCAAAAGACTGGTGTGAGACTTAAATTAGATGAAATATAAGAACTTACCTTTGCAAATATGCTATGTGATTAGTTATAAGAATGTGCTAATGCTTCTATTTTAAGGATAAAGATGAGAATGAATTTACAGATGAAGAAGAATTGTACAATATACTAAAAATAGAAAAGTACTTTAATGTGTAGGTTGGTATAAAGGTCACTGAGAGAGCTATAAAAGGTAGCACTCATTCAAAGAATCCTGACATTGAAAAGCAAACAAATATCACAACCAGCCCAAAGGGAGAGCCAAACGGACAGCAGTGAAAACTGTTCAAGGTGGTTAAGTCTAAAATAAAAATCATCCTGGCATTGGGGAGATTAGAAGAGAAAGGAGAAATACACCTTAAGGATAGGAATACTATCCCTTCAATATGCTTAGTTTCAAACACACTGTTCTAGGAAGTCATTCTCTACTAGCCATATCTCTGGCCTGCCAGCGTCCAATCTTCAGCTTCACAGCATTTCCACTAGTGGGTGAGGCTGGGAAAATGAAAAGAACTGGATATTAAGACAACGAGATCTGTCATTTATTTAGTAAACTCTCAAGCTCTGGAAGGAAAGAGCCAAACCTGTTGTTTAAAAGAAGTCATGGAGATTTCAATTGTTTGTTACAAACCTGTTCTTGATTCCTGAGGGAAAGGAGTGAGCAATAACCAAGGAATTGAATATTTGAAGATGCAACTTAAAGGAAAATTATAGGTGCTTCTGGAGGTGAAAAAAACAAATAGCAATACATTCCTCAGTAAATAAGGGCTTCACTTTCTTTTACATACAAAGGAGCCAAGAAACAAAGAAGGTATAGATAGGAGAAAACTGGAGAATCACTGGATGATGTGTGCATGGTTAATGGAGGTTTAATGACTTTGAAGATCAGGAACAGAACATCTGTTATTGGAACAAAGAATTAGGAAGAATCAAAGCATTACTGAATAATAACCGGGACCCAACAGTGATTAAACTGCACAAATGAAGTGTGATCCAAAGATGGAACACAGAAGATGATTTCTGGGGTTGAAAACGCGATATAATATGAAAACTACACGTAAAGAAAGATCTTCAGAGAATATTAAGGTGCTTAGGCTGGAAATGAACTGAGGGTGATGATGATGGAAATATATGACCTCATTTCACTAAAACATCCTCCTCCTCACATGGCTGAACAGCCTTCAAAGACTCCCGGTCACTCAGTAGAACATTGGTGACAGTGTGAGATGAAGTCCCAAATGTTCCTTCTACATGTCTTCTCATACTTTGCATACCTTGACTTTGTCATTTTGGACTACCCTCCCTCTGTGACCTTCAGTTCTAAACTGTCTGATGATATTGTGCCAATTCTCATTCCTCTTATTGAGACTTCTTTATCGATCTTTATGTTTTCTCTTCTGGCTTCCTTTGTTGAGGACATAACTGACAGTCTATCTTGGCTGTCTTTCTCTGGAACACTTCCCTAAAGTTCTTACTTACTCAGGAACTTTACCTAACATATTAAACTGTTAAAATGAAAAGGAACCAGCCAGATGCAGAAGAACCACATACTTAAAATCTGAGGAACTGTTCCTAACAAATACAAAAATAGAGTAAGAAAGAGAATCCAAGATGTCACTGAAAATCAGAACCAGTGTGAGTTGTAATGAATTCTGGTTGAAAGTTAAGAAATGCATCAAAAGGAACAAGTAGGTTTGTAACAGGGTTGTCCCCAGGAAAGGGGGCAGTTTCAGAATCCTTGGTCCACCCTAAGTGGGTGGAGCTAAAAAAAAAAAAAAAGATTCTGCAGGGAGGGAGGGAAGAAGAGGGAGG